>JANLIY010000468.1:0-33526 GCA_029490685.1 Schizonepeta tenuifolia
ATAATGAAGGAAAGGGAGATTTGACAGGTATTGGATGAACCTTATAAATTACCCTGTCAAAATTGTTGACCCGTACTAGAACTTTATACCAGTTTTCTAGTACCTATTGACCATACTAGAGCATTATATTCATTTGGCTAGTACCCTCTGACACTATAGGACTAAGACTAGAACGCTCTAATCTTGAAATAAGAACAACTACGCTTTGAGTGTTGATGACCTCAGAGAATTATTCCCTTGGTTACGTTGAGCATAGAATCTAGATAGAGCTCGCAGTCTGTCAATCCTTAGTTTCTTTGGGCATAGAATTTAATTTAGGGTCTTTCTGTTAGAACATAGCAATCGATTGGGAAGAAATAAATGTACGATATATATATATATATATAATTTCAGAAATGGACTAGTTGTTTGAGAATTACCACGATTCTCGACAACGAGAGAAAAATCTCTTTCAAAACCTTGAGTAGATAACCTAAAGAATTATGTGAAATTTCAACGGGCAGGAAGAAACCGATAATGTTCTCCCTATAAGCCAAGATGTTGATAAAGAAGAAAGATATGACAGCTTATTTCATATACCTAGTTGGAGATTTAGGAGCCAGGAAGATCATCCAAACGTGAGCGTTGTGAAAGAATATGAAAATGACTTTTCAGAAATATTATCTGATTTATCACCGGATTGTCGCGTAGGTTTCACGATCGACTTAGAACTGTGAGCAGCTCCCGGGAGCTGCTCACAGTTCTAAGTCGATCGTGAAACCTACGCGACAATCCGGTGATAAATCAGATAATATTTCTGAAAAGTCATTTTCATATTCTTTCACAACGCTCACGTTTGGATGATCTTCCTGGCTCCTAAATCTCCAACTAGGTATATGAAATAAGCTGTCATATCTTTCTTCTTTATCAACATCTTGGCTTATAGGGAGAACATTATCGGTTTCTTCCTGCACGTTGAAATTTCACATAATTCTTTAGGTTATCTACTCAAGGTTTGAAAGAGATTTTTCTCTCGTTGTCGAGAATCGTGGTAATTCTCAAACAACTAGTCCATTTCTGAAATTATATATATATATATATATCGTACATTTTATTTCTTCCCAATCGATTGCTATGTTCTAACAGAAAGACCCTAAATTAAATTCTATGCCCAAAGAAACTAAGGATTGACAGACTGCGAGCTCTATCTAGATTCTATGCTCAACGTAACCAAGGGAATAATTCTCTGAGGTCATCAACACTCAAAAGCGTAGTTGTTCTTATTTCAAGATTAGAGCGTTCTAGTCTTAGTCCTATAGTGTCAGAGGGTACTAGCCAAATGAATATAATGCTCTAGTATGGTCAATAGGTACTAGAAAACTGGTATAAAGTTCTAGTACGGGTCAACAATTTTGACAGGGTAATTTTATAAGGTTCATCCAATACCTGTCAAATCTCCCTTTCCTTCATTATGCTTCTCCTGCCTAATCATGTACGCTCCTGCATTTTGTTGTGATTGCATCAGCTGTGGCTGTGATTGGACTTGAATGGTAATTGATGGTTGAAGTTGGCCGTACTTATTTGGTTTTGCCGTCCGAAGCAGCATCGGACAACTCCTCCTTATATGCCCCGTCTGCCCACAATTAAAACATTTATCCGTGTTTGCTAGACACACACCGTCATGCTTCTTACCACATCTAAAATAAGTAGAAAATTCTCGTTTATGTTCTACTGCTTGCCACGGCTCAGGACAATCCCTCTTAACATGCCCCTTACGTCCACAGTTGAAGCAAACACTAGTTTTTGCTAAACAAACACCGGGGTGTTCCTTATTACACTTAGGGTAATCTGGAGAAAGGATCTTTTGTTGAGTACTTTTCGGAGCTAGGAGCTGATCATGCTGGTTGATTCCATTTGCCGTCAGTGATTCCGGGCAATTTCTCTTAATATGTCCTTTATGTCCACAGTTGAAACAGTTGTCAGTGCCTACCTGACATACGCCAGGGTGTGATTTATTACATTTGGAGAAAACAGGAATGTTCACCCTTACTATGTGATTTCCTCCCTGATTTCTGTTCCCTTGCTGCCCTTGCAGCTGACCTAATGGATTATTACTCTTGCCCTGTCTTGATTGTTTATTCCTTTGTGGGTTATTTTTTTGCCTTGCTTTCTTTCCATAGTCACTTCCTTTTCCTGGCTGGTGGAAACCCTGCCGAGCCCTATTCTGTTTCCCTTGCTTGTTATGGCACCGGTAACAATCACTACTACTCCCTTCCCATTTCCTTTTTCCTTTATAGTTGATATTATTGTTGGGACGGTTTTGGGTTGAAGTCTGGTTTGGCGCTGATGTGGATTTTACCATCTTTCCTTTATTAGGTACTAACGCCTCTATTTCACGGACTCATCCTAGTAGTTCTGCATAACTCAGTCCCTCATGTCTGGCTACTGCCCTTCCCAGTTCATACTTAAGTTCTCCCTGAAGTTTCCTTGCTATTTTTTCTTCAGTTTCCACTTGGTTGTATACATACTTATCATAATATGCCACCTTAAAATCATTCCAAGTGGTTAGAGCCGCTTGCTCTACCGGCATAATTCTCTGTCTAGTCTTCCACCAATATTTAGCTGGTCCTGATAGCTGATACCCAGCACATGCTAGGCGCTCTTCATCACTAAGTCTAATCGGCTCAAAGATTCTCTCTATAGTACGTATCCATTGCTCGGCCTCACTCGGATTACCAGAGTCATCGAAATATGGTGGTTTACTTCCGAAGAATAAATCCTCAATGCTATGATGTTGCGGAGATAGGGGAAGTGAAAAGGTTGCTGGGTGTTTTTGCCTTTCCTCTCTTATACATTGTTCTTGACCTCTATCAGACTCTCTAGGACTATCAGGTCCTCTTTGATCGTTAACAGCTCTCAGCGACATTTTTGGAACTATAAGATACAAAAATTTTCTCATTAGCACTTGCTTTTAAGCCTTCATTTTCTCACTAACCCTTTTCTTTTCCTACTTAATACTTTCACGTAAATGAGAATAACAAATTAACTTCGACTCTATTTCTTTCAACTTTTAACCTCCAAGGTTAAATTAAACACTCGTTACACGAGTTCATTTGGCATTCTGGTTTAGTTATACGATTCATAAGAAACTTTTTTTTGTGACTCAAACCCTCTCATGGGTCATGTATATTACATATATACATCAAAAGGATGTGTTAGTTTTGCCTTTAACAAGGACTTATACAAAACTAGACTACAACAAGTCTAAGCTAGGCTAACTGCCTACGCGTACATGATGCATTAACATCTTGCATTACCGTACTACTGGAAGTACTAGAACGGAAACAATTCATAATTTTTGTATCCGATGGAGTACTACAAAACTATCTAGTTACTGATCCGACTATGTACAACAAAAGGCTACTATACTACTATGCATCTCTGACGTCTTGCTCAACAAACTTGCGGTCAAGTCACCACTGCCCACTATGGCCTAATCCTCCTCGGGGTCCTCGTCCGGATCCTCATCCGAATCCTCATCAGTGTCCTCTTCTGGATCCTCATCCGGGTCCTCATCATCTGACTCTGAACCGAAAGTAAACTGGAGTGCCTCGTCGACCCTCAAAGTAGTGCCATCTGCAAGTGTAAGTGATGGTGGGGCAGGCACATCTGAAACTGTCATCTCCGAATCTGAAACCAAGTAGCCCCAGCAAGTCACTGATGCCCGCTTCTTTGGAGGCAGCAGGTGGTCGGGAAGTGAACCGGACTCGTACTCCTTTCTGGAATGGACCCTGGACGGTCCTGCCTCAAACTCAGCCCGAACTCTGGCCAACTCCGCGCAAATCTCATCAAGGGGTCTGTATGAGGATGGTAACTGTAACAGGGCGGTAAGCCCTGCGTCTGTGTCTAAATACTCTGGTCCTGACTGAAATGGTCCCTGAACTCTCATGGAAGGCTCATGCTGAAAAGGAGCAGGTAACCCTAGGCCATCTGCTGTCTCTGCAACTAACTCCCCTGTGTCCACACTAGGTACCATCACCGAAGGGATCTCCAACTGCGCAATCATCTCTGGACCTGTCTCATCATGCTCTGACTCTGAATCCGCCGGAAAGTGAGTGTAGGGAGGATGCGCCTGAACAGGATATGCTGCTATGTGTCTGCTCTCGAAGAAACGCCTATGTACCTCTAAAGCGAATTAATTGTAATCACCTCTCGGCTCTATATCGTCGTCAAACATCCCAAGGTAGTACCACGCCGTATCGTGTGCCCAACCACGCCATCCCTCTGGTAGACGTCTAACCAAGTCAAGTATAGCATGACTCTCTGGAATAGTATGCCGGACTGGATAATAAACTGACGAAAAGTAACTAATCTTCTGTCCTACGTCGTGTCTCGGGTTTGCCTCAAAATCTCTATACCTATCCAATAACTGATCTGCCCAGGTACGCTGTGGCCGGGACTGACTCTCCGAAGCCGTGTCACTACTGGAAGTCATCCTACAAAGTTTTTAAGAAACACGGATCAGTAACGGTAAGATGATATCTTATCTTACGGAAAATCTTAAATTACAAAATGAATATTCCTTATTCAATTGTAATATCACCACACTTAATCTAACAAACTTATCTTAAACATCTAGCAATTTCACAGAAAATTGCTCTCGTATTCACAATATATAGAAATAAAATTTCAAGATTTTATTCCCATTTCTTATCCTATTCTTTTAATTTCTTACTTTATTTCATTATTATTTTCTTTCATTAATCCTTATCTCTTTCTCATGGAAAAAAATTTCTTATCGATTCTTATTTATTAAAACAAAGCACTTCCACTTGTTCATGTTACTTATGCAAAAGTAACATTCATTTAAAAAAAGACTTTGTCGTTTACTACTCATAATACTCATACGTGTCGTATTCTTCGTTCAAGGACGAAGTATAAAAATAAAAATTCCCAAAAGGGAAATGGAATATATCCTAAGAATAACTTTTTAGAACAAGTTCTAGTCGTCATCGCTAAAATCGAGCGGTCGTTAGAAATTTAATCAAGCTTCGTGCTTGACTCCTAATAGTAAAACAATTCTCTTCGCAAGTTCGAACAAGGCGAACACTACCAAAAAAAATGAAACGAAAGAAAAGGAACGACGTCGTTACATGTTACTTATACGTAAGTAACATTCGTCTCTTTAAACCACTTATACCATACTAAAAAGGTTTTGCTAGCGAGGCATAAGACCCATGTCACTGAGTTTCTTATTATGTGGGTTGATCAAGTCCACATAACAGTCCCTCAATCACATGGGACTTCTGTCTCGCTCTATCGTTCACTTCATACAGAATTTACTTTCCTAAATCGAGTAGCAATTTCTCGAATTGCACACACAACTACTTCTTAAAAAGAAATTTTTGGAAACTTTCCAATTTAGTTCGGAATACTCAATCTTCTCGAGGAAGATACAAATTTTAAGCTAATCGAATACTTGAACGGCTCCTAATAAGTAAAACAAAGTCATCTCCAAGAGACTTTATTCATTCCCTTACCACTAAGGTAACATTCGGCTCTTCCGTTTATTTCAATCTATCCTCCTTGTTTCAACCTTTTTCTTGAATAGTTTGGAGTCACGTTTTTCTCACACGTCTATTTGTTTCTTTCATTCCTTTCGTACATATTTACTTTATTTTATCAATATTTATTTCATTTCCCTCGAAGGAAATTCTTATCGGGTTTTAAAACAAAGATCGACTTTGCCGAGTCTTTATTCATGTCACTATACGCATGTGACATATCAATAGAAGTCCTTCTCGTGTTGTGGATCTCCTTTCGAAATCATTTGAAATAGCGTTTCTTAAAAACGTCTAAGTTCTCGGAGAATCGGAAAGATCTTAAGTTTTTCGTCTACATTCTCAATAACCCAGGAAAATCCCTAGACTCCTTCTAGGTTCTCATGCCATGGTAAAATAATAGAAATTATCGCGCAAATAATATCACGTAAGATAGTACTCGTACTATCACATATCCACATAACAAACAAAGTATAAATTAAATTATACTTTCATAAGATTCATAAGATCTTAAATTGCTCGTTTTATTTCATATATAACAGCCCACCTTTGTGATACAGAACTACTAAGCACTAGCTTCCGAACTCCTGATCTTCCGTCCTTTCCTTACTGATGGCTTCCTCCTTCATCGTAAAATAATAACACTTAAAATCGGGTTGCAAAAGATAATCGAACATTGAAATCGAAATAGGGTTTTAGTCGTTTCATTTCTTTAGGCAATTGCACGCTTACTAGTTTCATTTTAATTAAACGGAAACGAGACTCGAACAATTCTCGTTTAGAACTCGAAAGGTCTCATACTCGACTCTTAGGTCAGTAGAGAGGGTAGTCGATAGCTCAATACGACTTAAAGGATCATAAGGAACTAAGTTGGAAAGAATCAACTTAGAAAAATTACGTTTTAGTTCGTTACGACTTATGCAATTTCTCGCTTAACTAAACTTCTTTACTTGAACGGATAAAAGGTACCAACTCTTCTCGGTTACCACTCAAGGCTCCTTTCTTGACTCTAGGGTCAGTAGGAAGATAGTCGTTAGTTATTACGGCTTAAACGATCGAAAGAAACTAAGTTGCGAACGAAACAACTTAGAAGAATGAAACTGAAATTTCACTGCGCATTACAGTAACTCTGGAGACTGCCCAGAACAGGGGATCTAGAGGGGATCAGCTATGTACCGTTTGAAAGTTTGGGATGTCTAGTTTACGCTCCAATTTACGGATCGCAAACCCGATAAACGAGCTAAAAATTATTACAGTTTCCGCCAAGGGTCGCAAAACTGCCGCGCTAACCCTAGTTGCTTGATAGAATCGACGTATAACGTCCTAAGTTCGTTCTAAGTTCTCGTATTCGATTTCTCATGAAACTTTACTCTTAAGGCAGTCATCACGCACTCTCGTACGTGATGAACTCCTTCTCAAAACTCGTCCAATAGCGCGACGTTCTAAACATCAGCTTTCAACTAACAAGTACTAAACCAAAACAAGTTAATAATTTCTCGTTCTACTTCTCGACTATCACTATGACTCATATTATAATAGCTCGAAAGCTCACGAAGACAACTACAAAATTATACCTTAGTCCATCATAAACAATAATATCAAGTTAGAATTCTTATTCGACTTCTCGGTTATTAATTACGACTAATTGTTCGTCTCTTACACAATTTTCAAAGTTGTTGGATTTCGTTCGTTTTCTACGTCATCAAACAACATCTAACGAGATTCATTTTCATGTATATAATTACTTCATATCAATACTATATCTCAACTTACGACGAGTTCTTCGTCTCTTACATTCCACAAAACAATTTTAGAAAATTCTCAATAATTTCCTATTATCAACTAACATCATTAGAAACCATATTCTATCATCATTTCATCAATTAAACCAAGCCATATCAAACCCCTAAATGTCTAATAATTTTCGGTATTTATAGAAAGATTAAGAGGGTGATTTTCTTCATTAATCGACACCATTTAACTCTTAATCATACTATAATAACATCAATTAAACAATTGAAGTTCAATTGCAACATGAATTGAAAATTCCCCAAATTCCTAACCCTAAACCCTAATCGGTTTCAATCAAACATGGGGGTTTCGATTTCTCTTGGTTCTAATCACTAATTAAACACTTCCTAAGCATGAATTTAACGTCAATTCAAGGATTCAAAAATCCTACCAATTTCCCCTAAATTTTCGGTATTCTCATAGCAATTAGGGTTCTTGATTTCATCAAATTTTAATCCCTAATTAACACATCTAACACATCTAATTTTACTAATCCAAGATCAAAACACCTAGTTCATCTTCCTCAATTTTCGATCCAAGAAGAAAATAAAAAGAAGAGGAATCAAATTGGATAGAAACATGGAGTAGATGAATACCTTGAGGATTAACAAAGGAAGAAATGAAATTCGATGGATGGATGAAGACTTGTGTGATTTCTTGCTCAAGATCTTTGGAGCTTTCTTCAACAATGGAGGTTCAAACAATGGAGGAAGAAGAGAGGAGATGGCTGCCGTGATTTATGAGGGAGGGAGGGAGAGATGGTGATGACAAGGTTAATTAGAATAGTACTACCTAAGGTGAAAAGTAGGAATAGTTAAAACATTAGGTGTCCACATTAATACATTATAAAACACAAATATCTAACTAAAAAGAGAGAGAGAGGTCGGTCACTAGAGGGAAGGGAGGGAAAACACGCGCTTTTCCGGCGCGATACGACGTTACGGAAATCGAATGATGAAATACGTAGCTCGGCACAAAATCGGCGAGATCCGATTCGACCATAAATCCTAACGTATTTAACTTATTCGGAAAATAATATTTAAAATTTTAATTTCGACAAAAACTCGGGACGACACAGTCCGAGTTTCGTCCGGAAAATCATAAAAATAAACTTTCTCGGGCGAGTTCGTATCGCGATTTCGTGAATGTAAAAATCAGATGGTTTTCCGTTCTGAGTTCTAGAACTAAAATTTTTTCGTACGCGATATCGCTAAATACAGTAGTCGTCTAACTGACTTCCGTAATTTATTTCCGGAAATGGATTCGACCATTAGTCTTAAAATTCAAAATCGAAAACTTAGGCGTGCAAAGCCATTATTATTAATAACTTTAAAATTTTGAGATCGTAAGGAATTTCCGGGGCATTACAGTTCGTGTATCATTCATCGTCCCCGAGTTGCTGTATCGTCCTATCGTTGGGTTTTAGGGATTTATTCGCCTAATTCACTTGTGAGAAATAGATACAGAGGTTTTGGGATACTCCATCTTATCCGGTTCGGTTTAGATTTGGTCTTGGGTGTATACTATTCACGTCGGTGTCTGCAACTCTGGTGAGGATCGTATCATTTGGTATCAGAGCCTGATCTAAACCTCTATCTTTTATTTGTTTTTGTCTTAGAAGAAAAAAAAGAAAAAAAAATATTGTTCTTTTGATGCAGGTTTGAAGCTTTGGATTTGAGAATAAATCCCTTTCAAGAGGAGGGGAATGATGCAATCCAAGATTGAAGATTTGAAGATTTTATTTATTTTATTTTAAATTTCATTTTTAATTATTGTAGGCAAAAAATAAGGCTTTATTTTAGTTATTTTGGTAGTTTTATATTTTATTGGGTTAAAGATTTGTTTCCTTATTAGTTTAGGATTTGTTTCCTTATTATTCAAGGATTTGTTTCCTTATTAGTTTAGTATTTGTTTCCTTATTTTTCAAGGATTTGTTTCCTTATTAGATTAGAACTCTATTGTACTCCACCCCTATAAATAAGTCTAGTAGGGAATGGATTAAATAACGATTTGATGAATAATATTCTGTGAGTTTATCTCCTTCAGTTCATTCACCGGACTAGCGGATTGGCTGCATGCCACCATGATGTTCATATCGACGTATCGGCGAGTCAACCATCCCTCGTTCGTGTGTCATTTATCGTCTCCGAGTTGCTGTATCGTCCTATCGTTGGGTTTTACGGATTCAATCGCCTAATTCACTTGTGAGAAATAGATACAGAGGTTTTGGGATATTCCATCTTATCCATCATTCATCATCTCCGAGTTGCTGTGTCATCCTATCGTTGGGTTTTAGGGATTTATTCGCCTAATTCACTTGTGAGAAACAAATACAGAGGTTTTGGGATACTTCATCTTTATCCGGTTCGGTTTAGATTTGGTCTTGGGTGAATACTATTCACGTCGGCGTCTACAACTCCGGCGAGGATCGTATCACCTTTTGTCATGCTAACGGTGGTTGTGTAATTTTCAGGTCAAAATCTTCCTTCTCTTCAATTTTTATTTTTCGAATTTGTTTTCTTGTTGTACTTCCGGTTCTTTTATAGCATTTTTCTTCAACTTGTTTCATCTTTCCTTCTCGCGGTCATCGTTATTTATTCATATTGTAATTAAATGGGTATACATGTTCTGTTGTTGGACTTCATATTCCTTTGAATTTTTTTTAGTAAATAATTTTGGGAGCCTTAATTATTAGTCATGTAACTGATTATAGATTAACATAAATGGATGAGAGGAAATGTAAGCATGGATTGAAGTGTGTGGTGAGTACCTCTTGGTCTGATGAAGATCCGGCCAGCAGGTATTTTTGTTGACCAAACATTGAGGAATTCAATTTTTTCTTTTTGCAGCACATTTTTTTTTTATTTTTTTGACTTTGTTGATCTCATTAGTTTCATATCCCCTAAATCTGTTGCAGCAAAATGTTTGTAACTTCGTTGATTGGATTGATCCCAATGTCACTGATATTCAACGTGATTATATCCTCCAACTTCGTATGGATAGGGATATTTACCATGATCAATTGCTTCTTTTGCTTGATGAGCACAGAAAACTTGTTCAGTCTGAATCAATTTCAACAAACCTTGCTGCACAATTTTGTAAGGAGAGAGATGATCTCCAACATCAACTCCGTGTAAAGGAATTTGATTGCCGTCAGTTGAAAGAATCTGAAGATCACGCTGTTATACAAAATGCTGATCTCACAGTTTCAAATGTTGAATTGACTGAACAATTGGAGGCTCTGAAATCCGAGATATGGTGAAAGAACTATGCAATAGCAGCGTTGCTTATTGGGCTTGTTGTTTTTCGCCATTAGATATCTGCGTTTTGTTGTTTTGTCGTATTGTATTAGATCCTCTATTACGTAGACTCCTTAGTTATTTATGTTAATTATGTATGTTACTCTTGAACTCTTATATATTTTGGTAACTTTCTTAGTGTTCTTCCTAGTCAACTTATTATGCTTAATTTTGTAGTTAATGTGTAGTTGTATTATCTTTCCTAAATGTTCTGTGTTTATAACAGCAGCATTTTTTTGGTTCTTCCACACATGAAATCATTTTTCCTTTACCAAAACCTTTTGAGCTAACAACACTTTATGTAAATAAGTGTTACTTACTGGAATAAAATTAGCTTCTTCTCAAAAAAATTAGTTACTTCTAAAAAAAAAATTGTTTCTTAGCAAAAAAGATTTGTTACTTCGCAAAAAAAATTATTTACTTTTAAAAAAAATAGTTACTTCGCAAAAGAAATAACTATTTTTTTTTGGTAAGTAACACTTTCTAAGTTGATTGGAGAGTGCTAAAAAAATTGTTACTTGCAAAAAAAATTAGTTACTTTTCCTAAAAAAACGTTACTAATCCAAAAAAAAAATTGTGACTTAAACTAAAAGTAACAAATTATGCAGTGTTACTACCTTAGTAACTTAATGTAAAAGTATTAAGTGTTACTCAAAAAAATTAGTTAGCTCACCAAAGAAGTAACTAATTTTTTTCAGTAAGTAACACATAGTAAGTTAGACAAAAATTCCTTACTTCGTATTAACGGTAACAAATTATGCATAGTAACTAAATTTTAAAAATTTAGTTACTTTTCTGCGAAGTAACTAATTTTTTACTACTACTAACCACTTACTAACTATGTTGAATAAGTAATTTTTTTTTGTTAAGTAACACTTTCTAAGTCGATTGGAGAGTGCTAAAAAAATTTGTTACTTCGCAAAAAAAATTAGTTACTTGTCCCCAAAAAAATGTTACTTATCCAAAAACAATTTGTAACTTAAACTAAAAGTAATAAATTATGCAGTGTTACTACACTTAGTAACTTAATGTAAAAGTATTAGTAAGTGTTACTTACTGGAAAAAAAATCATTACTTCGAACAAAGAATAACAAATTTTTTAGAACTTAGTTACTAAGCATAATTTGTTACTGCCATCCAATGTACCAACGTTGAATTCTTACTTACTCAACAAATATTAGTTACTAGGTTTGAAAAAAGAAAACGGACAAACATAAAATTCCTCCTCCTAGCCGTATTTTCACAATAAAACAGATGAAAAGTTACTTCTTCTACATTTCCCCTAAATTAATCTCCCCCCTCCATGCGTACCTTTCATGTGCCCACATACATTGAAAGAATATACTGAAAGAACATCACACTCTTCTTGGTGCTACTAACTGTATTTAGGTCATAGTATTCGTGATATTGTGGTTTCTCATATTTGATTTTTTTTTTGGGTGCTTTTTCAATATAATTTATTTGGTGCTATTCGGTTCTATTTGGTGTTTATTGATCAGATGCCTGTCACATCTGTGATGTGATTGTGCATTTCGGAGGGATATGGATGAATGATGTCTACAAAAGTGGAGATAAAGTGATGTTGCTATTGTCCAGTGACCATCCTTCCTTCGAATTTTTCCTAGCGAAGATTCAGTCAAACTGTTGTGGTGTTAACTTCAAATCTTCCAGTTATTCAATTACATGTTTGGTTGCTTCACCCGTTGATAATAGTGATTCTGTTCGTCTTAATGTAACCAGTGATATTGAACTTAATTTTGCTTTGGAAAATGGAGTTCGCAAATTTTTCATCACATTAATTCCTACGCCTTCGCCGTATCATCCTTCAAACACTCAATTACATGATCAAGAGCAATTACATGATCAAGAGCAAAATCATAGCATACCTAATGAAGGGAACGGTGGGGATAACTGTAACTTGGGTAACGAAGATGAGGATGACGACGATGAATATGATCCAGATGATTTTGCTAGTAGTGATAGTCTCGACAATGATGACCCTTTTGAATTTGATCCTTGGTATGAGGATACAGGTGATGCTACTTTGTTTCATCCATTACTTCATAAACGCAATTTAGTTCCTCCACTACTGTAATACCCCGAAAAATTTCTTCTGCGTTAAAAATTTAAAGTTAATAATAATTAAGGCTTTGCATGCCTAAACTCCCGATTTTCAATTCTAAGACTAACGGTGAAATCCGTTACAGAAAATAAATTCCGGAAGTCAGTGAAACGAATACTGTATTAGGGTTTTCGCGGATGAAAATTTTTTTAGTTCGAGAATTCAGATCGGAAAACCGTCTGATTTTAACATTCACGAAATTGCGATCCGAGTTCGCCCGAGAAAGTTCGTTTTTATGATTTTTCCGGATGAAACTCGGACTGTGACGTCCCGAGGTTTTGTCGGAATTTAGGTTTTAAATATTATTTTCCGAGTAAGAAAAATATTTCGAATTTATTGGTTAAATCAGAATTCGCCGAATACGTTTATATTTACGTGATTTTTGTAACATCGTAACAAGCCGGAAAAACATGTATTTTTCCTAAAAATTTTGTGTCTTGGCCGACACCATACATATACACACTTAGATATTTCATCTTTCTTACTTTAACCTTCATGACTCACAATATTTTATTAGTTCCAATGTTACACCTAATATTCTATTCTATTCTATTACCTTTCCACCTATGTATGTTAGATATTATAATAACATGTTGTCATCTTTTTTCTTCCCCATTTCTCATCAAAACCGTCACCCCCCAAATTCCATTCCTCCATTGTTTACTTCAAGCTTTTGCAAGGAATCATCTTCAATATCATTCATCATCAAACAATCTTTAATTCCAATCACATATTATTGAAGGTAATCATCTCCTCTATCATTCTATCCATTTGGAAATTCAATTCCTTAATTTTTATGCTTGACCGAAAATTAGGGGAATCCACAATAGGATGTTTAAAGCTTAATTTCTTGGATAATAAAGTTTAGGAATGGATTAATTGAGGATTGGTGTAAAAATAATTGAAATCCCCTAAATAACTTGATGATGACCGAAAATAGGGCTAGGGTTTGAGTTGGAAGTTTTCAATTGATAGTGAAATGGTGTTAGTAATTGATCAATATATGTTGTAGTAGTATTAGGAATCGATTAATGAAATGAATTAAGGAAGAAAATCAACCTCCCGAATTATATTGCTAAAACCGAAATGAATAAGAAATTGGGGGTTTGGTGTAGCTTGATTCCTATTAAGAAATTGATGATGGATTAGTAATTTAGTTGATATTAGATGATGATATGATTTAATTGGAATTTTTCTAAAATATAATGGAAATCGTAAGAGACGAAGATTTGGATATAGATCGAGTATGGATAATGATTTGAGGTAATGATCTATGTAGTAATGAATCTCGGTAGATAATGATTTATAATGTAGAATTTGAACGAAATCCGATAACGTTGGAAATTTCATAAGAGACGAAGACACGAGCTTAAGTAATGATAGAAAGGCCGAATAAGGAAAATGATCGGATATTAATGACTATTAATGATTAAGGAACAACTTTGTAGTTGGCAATATTCGCATTCGAGTTATTAAATGTTAAGTGATAGTTGTAAACGAGGAGTAGAGACGAGAAGTGAAATTGATTTGGTATAGTAATTGATTAATTTTGAAAGACGAGGTTTTAATCGTCGTATTAGTAATCGAGAAATAAAAAGGGGTTCGTCGCGTGTGAGGTTACGTGTTGACTGTCATGAGACAGTAATTTCGTGTGAAAAACAGAGGATCGTCATAAGTCGAACCTAGAAAGCCGTGCACCGAGTTAACGAGCCTTAGGGTTACACTCGGACTGTTTTGTGACGTTTCACGGAAACTGTCATATCTCCTAGCTCGCTTAACGAACTCGAGATCCGCAAATTGGAGAGTAAACTAGACATCCGTGGCTTTCCTTTGGTATAGGGCACATCCCTTGTTTCGAGATCCCCTGTTCAGGGTGGACTTACTGATCTGTACAGTTTGTTCCAAGATGTAGTTTCCTAAGTTGAATTCTTTTCAACTTAGTTCCTTTTGATCTTTTAAGTCGATATAAGCTATCGACTATCATTATTAACCGACCTCAGTGTCGAGTAAGAAACCGAGCAAGTTCTAAACGAGAAGAGTTCGGATCTCGTTCTAGATTAACTAAAAGAATCTAGTTAAGCGTGCAAATGCCTAAAGCTTAAGAACTTAAAAGATTAATTCGATTTCAGTTTCGAATTCCATTTTCTTCTATCGACTCAACAACTTATCGTTGTTTTATTATTTACGTTCAAAGAAGGAGGACGTCGAGGTTATAAGACAGGGCGGAAGATCAGAGACGGAAGCACATGTTATAGTTCTGTAAACGAACGAGGTGGGCTTTTCGAAAGTGTACCAATTACTGCCTTATTTATATGCGAGCGTTGCTTGAAGGTGTTTACGTTTTGCTTTAATAAATGAGTATTAAAGTATTCATATGCGAGCATTGCTCGAAAGTGGTTACGTATTGCTTTAATAACTGAGAATTAAAGATCTATCAGTGCTTAAATGATTTGTTTATGTGAATTCTTTTATGTCTCTCTGCGTTAGCCCTCAGGTGCTAACCAGAGTATTGGATTCTGAGATAGCCCTCAGGCTGCTATCCAGATAATTCCAACTAAACGATCAGATTCTGAGATAGCCCACAAGTGCTATCCAGAGGGACAGTTTCTGAGTTAGCACACAGGTGCTTTCCAGACGATCGGATGTGAGTTTAAAACCCACAGTGTGTCATTTAGAAATTAAGTGTTCAGCAGTAAAGGTTTTATTCAAATGTTTATGAAATGATGCATAATTAAATCAATACTCTTGTGAGTTGTTTTCGGCAATGTGCCCACTAAGTACTTTTGTACTTAGCCCTGCATGTTTGTTTTTTTTGAATGTGCAGGTTGAGTGACGAAGGCGGAGGAGGTTGAGAAAAGGTCATTATTAAGGAAGTAAAGATTAATTGAGCCTCGATAACACATTTTATATGTGTTATCATTTCTATGTTTTTTCGCTGCCAATTCTGTAAACTAGTTTCAGTTAGTATATAACTTTAGAACTAAGTTTCATTCCTTGAACTTAGTCTCTTCTAAGAACAGTTATGTCGAGTGATCCTTCGTGATCAACTATTTCTTTCATTAATTAAAGTCAGTTCCCTTATTTATGTAAATCCTTTCGGTTTAAATTGTTATTACTTTAAACCTAGTTTTCCTTGTATACAGTTTGACGAGCGATCCTTCAAGATCGACTCTCATTTATTCAAGTTCATCGTAATTAGTGTTAAGTTAATGTGTTTTTAATCATTTATCCCCCTTCTTTTCTGTTTCTTTATTCCAATCCCTAGTCGCACCCCGGCTTTGCTGTCCTTCGAGAGTTGGGGCTATGACAGAATGGTATCAAAGCATTCGTTCCTGCTCTGACCTTGGGTTATTTTTCTAGTGTTACCACAGAGTAATAACAGAGCAATCATTTCTGCTCTGTATATGAATTTCTTTCAAGTAGTAAGATAGAGTATCTGTATATACTCTATACTTGAGTCTTCTTTTGAGGAAGTAAAGTTTAGCTTGTATCACTAAACTTATGAATGTAGTAAACGACTCAACCTCCCGCTACGTCGACTCAACCAAGGAAGAAAATAAAGGTATTAAAAGTGTTTTCATTTTGAAAATTTGAAGTATTAAATATACTTCTATGAGAACCAAGTGTGCCAAGGATGAATTATGTGAAAAATATGAGTACTATACTTGGTGAAATATGTGAAATTATGTGAGTTATAATTTCTTTGATTAAGATGCTTTGTTGATATGAGAACTTAGACCATTGTTCTAAGGTTTCTCCCGATTCTATGAGAACTTAGACTACTGCTCTAAGATTCCCGAGAACATAGATGTTTTATGAAGCGTTGATTCCAAATGATTTCGAAAGGAGATCGGAAACGAGAAGGACCATTATAGACGAACGTCACCAGCGTGTAGTGACATGAACAAAGACTCGGCGGAGTCAAACGTTGTTTTGTAATCAAGAGCCGATAAGAATTTCCTTCGAGGAAATAGTATAAGTAATGATAAGGTAATTTAATTCCGTATTAAGTGAACGAAAGAAACGATTTGACGTTTGAGAAGCGTTGGCTTCAAAATAAGAAAGATATGATCGAGACGAAGAGGACAGAATAAAGGGAATCAAAGAGAATGAAGAAACAAGTGTTACTTCCGTACAAGTAACACGAATGAAGTCGTCTTTCAAGGGGAGTTCGCTCCGCTATAACTCCAATAGGAGATCCATTTTATTATTAAGAATTGAGTATGAAAATTTTAGCTAATTTCCAACGATCGCTCGATTCCGACGACGACTAGAACTTGTATTCTAAAAGTTATTCCTTAGTTATTATTCCACTTTCTTTTGGAATTTATTTCATACTTCGTAATTGAACGAAGAATACGATGAATACGAGTATTAGGTGACGAGAACGACAAGTCTTTTATAAACGAATGTCACCTGAGTATAAGTGACATGAACAAGTCTCGTTGGAGTTAACTTGTTTTGATATTGAAGAACCGTTAAGAGTTTGTTTGCAATTTGAGAAAATTGCTAAATGATTAAGATAAGTTAATTCCTTATTAAATAGATGAGTGCTTAAGGCACGAAATTGACGAGAACTTTTTATTTCTTCAAGTTTCAAAATGCCGCCAAGTGTTGCGAATAACAGAGGAAGAGGACACGGTAGGCCTATAGGACCGGGAAGAGATCGTAGACAGCATGAGAGGGAGGAAGATCAAGGACGTCAGGAAAACCCTCCACCTCCACCACCACTACATCGTGACATAGAGCACCTATTCCTCAAGAGAAATCCACCTGTCTTTAATGGATCAGGAAACCCGAGCGATGCTGAGCTTTGGGTAAGAGCTATAGAGAAAATTTTTAAACTTCTCAAATGTACGGATGAGGAGCGTCTCTCATGTGTTGCGTTTCAACTCAACGGACCAGCTGATGACTGGTGGGAAGCTAGACAGAAGGTCATTCCGATAGAGCATTTGGCTCAGTTTACTTGGAGGAGTTTAAGAAAGCATTTAATGACAAGTACATTCCTAAAACCTATAGAGCAAGGAAGGAAGCAGAGTTCTACAGTCTGAAACAGGGGAAGATGACAGTGACTGAATACGATGCAACTTTCTGTGAATTATCAAGGTATGCACCTGAGCAGGTAGATACGGATGAGAAGGTAGCAAAGAAGTTCCGTGGGGGACTTAGACACGAACTAGGATTGGCACTGGCCAGCCATGGAGGACTAAGCTATACAGACATACTAGCACGATCTTAGAAATGGAGGCAGTTGTGCCTGATGAACGAGAGATTATAGCGCCCGTATCAGCACTAACCCAGATACCAACTCCAGACCATTCCAACAACAGAAACAACAACCATAAAGGTAAAAGGAAAAGAGAAGGAGAAAACCAGGGTGGAAATCAGCGTGGCTTTCAGCAGCCGAATCAGTTGAAACCACAAGGACAGCGGCAGGGACAACAAGCAGACGATAACCAAGGAAAAATCACTATTCCTACCTGCCCTAAGTGTAACAAAATGCACTTTGGTAACTGTTTGGCGAACTCCGACGGTTGTTATAACTGTGGTCGACAGGGACACGTGAGAAGGAATTGTTCGAAACCGTTGCTAACCTTGAAAGCTATGCAAGCTTAGCCACAGCCGCAACAACAACAACTACGACAGGAACGAGAATAGAATGCATGGGCATTTGTGAATGGGCAAGAAGCACAGGACAAGGGCAAGGGTCACTAGCCAAGTAATTGGCCTAACTCAGACTAGTAGTAGTCTAGTTTTGGTATAAGTCCTCGTTGGAGGCAAAATAATACTCGTTCAACGTATATGTATATATGACCCCGTGAGTGGGCTCTGACTTCGTAAAGATATTTTCTTCTAAATCGTAGGCTTAACGTAAGTGTTAATAAAACGCTTGATATAATCCATAGGATGGAAAATTATGATTGTGGTATCAATTACCATTCAGAAAGGGTTAACGTCATAGCAGATGCGACGAGTCACAATACTCCAACTAAATTCGGATGTATCTTTATCAAGGAAGAAGCACTTATACGAGAATTCGAGACGATAGATTTAGAGGTTCTCGATACACCTAAAATCGATAACCAGCCGAATAGTAGCACTCATAGCTACACCAAGCTTACGAAAGATAATCATAAGTGCCCCAGAGAAAGGGCGAGTAGATCGAAAAGCTTTGACTTAAGATAAGAACGGATAAACCTGACGATCATTCCAAAGAACTAGATGATGCGATCGTATTTAAGATAGACTTTGTATCCTGACGACAACGAATTGAAGAACGATATCATGAGTGAGGCTCACAATACGCCATAAGCCGCGTACCCAGAGAGTACGAAGATGTATCAAGATTGAAGAAAGAAATTATGGTGGAACGGATCGAAACGAGATGTTGTCTCGTTTATAGAACGATAGTATTAGATCGAAGTGCGAAATGGAAGAATACTTTGCCGTTGATCGAATTGCCTATAACGATAGTTATCAAGCTACGATAAGTACTGCGCCTTACGAAGCTTTGTATAAGGAGAAGTTTAAAGAAGACGAAAGTCTTACATTTACGCGCCGATCAGAACTTAATTCGAAAAGGAGATAAAGTTTTCTTTAAGATTTCTCCGTTAAAAGAATCTTTTGATTCACGTTAAGTATAAGCTTAAATGAAGCTTATTATGAGTATCAGATATCTCGGGAAAGATGAATTTAAAATGACGTATAGATTGGCCGTGTTGCCAAGTCTATGAAATGTTATTATATTTGCGTACCTCGTATGAGAAAGTACGTGTTCGATTCTAAACGCGTAACCCACCAGCAAGACATAGTTCTTGATTAAGATATAAGTTATAACGAAAGACCGAGACCGATCCAGAATCGAAAGGTACGAGAGTTGAGAAGTATGTCGATACGATTAGTAAAGTATTTTGGAAGTACCACGGGCAAGAGGAAGCTACGTGAGAGCTTTTTGCGAAGGAGGTAAGCAAATTTCGGGACGAAATTTTTCGTAAGGGGGGTAAGATGTAATACCCCGGAAAATTTTGTCTGCGTTAAAAATTTAAAGTTAATAATAATTAAGGCTTTGCACGCCTAAGCTCCCGATTTTCAATTCTAAGACTAACGATGAAATCCGTTACAGAAAATAAATTCCGAAAGTCAGTAGTGAAACGAATACTGTATTAGGATTTTCGCAGACGAAAATTTTTTTAGTTCGAGAACTCAGATCGGGAAACCGTCTGATTTTTACATTCACGAAATTGCGATCCGAGTTCGCCCGAGAAAGTTCGTTTTTATGATTTTTCCGGACGAAACTCGGACTGTGACGTCTCGAGGTTTTGTCGGAATTTAGGTTTTAAATATTATTTTCCGAGTAAGAAAAATATTTCGGATTTATTGGTTAAATCGGAATTCGCCGAAAACGTGCCGAATACGTTTATATTTACACGATTTTTGTAACGTCGTAACAAGCCGGAAAAACATGTATTTTTCCTAAAAATTTTGTGTCTTGGCCGACACCATACATATACACACTTAGATATTTCATCTTTCTTACTTTAACCTTCATGACTCACAATATTTTATTAGTTCCAATGTTACACCTAATATTCTATTCTATTCTATTACCTTTCCACCTATGTATGTTAGATATTATAATAACATGTTGTCATCTTTTTTCTTCCCCATTTCTCATCAAAACCGTCACCCCCCAAATTCCATTCCTCCATTGTTTACTTCAAGCTTTTGCAAGGAATCATCTTCAATATCATTCATCATCAAACAATCATTAATTCCAATCACATATTATTGAAGGTAATCATCTCCTCTATCATTCTATCCATTTGGAAATTCAATTCCTTAATTTTTATGCTTGACCGAAAATTAGGGGAATCCACAATAGGATGTTTAAAGCTTAATTGCTTGGATAATAAAGTTTAGGAATGGATTAATTGAGGATTGGTGTAAAAATAATTGAAATCCCCTAAATAAATTGATGATGACCGAAAATAGGGCTAGGGTTTGAGTTGGAAGTTTTCAATTGATAGTGAAATGGTGTTAGTAATTGATCAATATATGTTGTAGTAGTATTAGGAATCGATTAATGAAATGAATTAAGGAAGAAAATCAACCCCCCGAATTATATTGCTAAATCCGAAATGAATAAGAAATTGGGGGTTTGGTGTAGCTTGATTCCTATTAAGAAATTGATGATGGATTAGTAATTTAGTTGATATTAGATGATGATATGATTTAATTGGAATTTTTCTAAAATATAATGGAAATCGTAAGAGACGAAGATTTGGAAATAGATCGAGTATGGATAATGATTTGAGGTAATGATCTATGTAGTAATGAATCTCGGTAGATAATGATTTATAATGTAGAATTTGAACGAAATCCGATAATTTTGGAAATTTCATAAGAGATGAAGACACGATCTTAAGTAATGATAGAAAGGCCGAATAAGGAAAATGATCGGATATTAATGACTATTAATGATTAAGGAACAACTTTGTAGTTGGTGATATTCGCATTCGAGTTATTAAATGTTAAGTGATAGTTGTAATCGAGGAGTAGAGACGAGAAGTGAAATTGATTTGGTATAGTAATTGAATGTCATGAGACAGAAATTTCGTGTGAAAAACAGAGGATCGTCATAAGTCGAACCTAGAAAGCCGTGCACCGAGTTAACGAGCCTTAGGGTTACACTCGGACTGTTTTGCGACGTTTCACGGAAACTGTCATATCTCCTAGCTCGCTTAACGAACTCGAGATCTGTGAATTGGAGAGTAAACTAGACATCCGTGGTTTTCTTTTGGTACAGGGCACATCCCCTGTTTCGAGATCCCCTGTTCAGGGTGGACTTACTGATCTGTACAGTTTGTTCCAAGATGTAGTTTCCTAAGTTGAATTCTTTTCAACTTAGTTCCTTTTGATCTTTTAAGTCGATATAAGCTATCGACTATCATTATTAACCGACCTCAGTGTCGAGTAAGAAACCGAGCAAGTGCTAAACAAGAAGAGTTCGGGTCTCATTCTAGATTAACTAAAAGAATCTAGTTAAGCGTGCAAATGCCTAAAGCTTAAGAACTTAAAAGATTAATTCGATTTCAGTTTCGAATTCCATTTTCTTCTATCGACTCAACAACTTATCGTTGTTTTATTATTTACGTTCAAAGAAGAAGGACGTCGAGGTTAGAAGACAGAGCGGAAGATCAGAGACGGAAGCACGTGTTATAGTTCTGTAAACGAACGAGGTGGGCTTTTCGAAAGTGTACCAATTACTGCCTTATTTATATGCGAGCGTTGCTCGAAAGTGTTTACGTTTTGCTTTAATAAATGAGTATTAAAGTATTTATATGCGAGCATTGCTCGAAAGTGGTTACGTATTGCTTTAATAACTGAGAATTAAAGATCTATCAGTGCTTAAATGATTTGTTTATGTGAATTCTTTTATGTCTCTCTGCGTTTGCCCTCAGGTGCTAACCAGAGTATTGGATTCTGAGATAGCCCTCAGGCTGCTATCCAGATAATTCCAACTAAACGATCAGATTCTGAGATAGCCCACAGGTGCTATCCAGAGGGACAGTTTCTGAGTTAGCACACAGGTGCTTTCCAGACGATCGGATGTGAGTTTAAAACCCACAGTGTGTCATTTAGAAATTAAGTGTTCAGCAGTAAAGGTTTTATTCAAATGTTTATGAAATGACGCATAATTAAATCAATACTCTTGTGAGTTGTTTTCGGCAATGTGCCCACCAAGTACTTTTGTACTTAGCCCTGCATGTTTGTTTTTTTGAATGTGCAGGTTGAGTGACGAAGGCGGAGGAGGTTGAGGAAAGGTCATAATTAAGGAAGTAAATATTAATTGAGCCTCGATAACATATTTTATATGTGTTATCATTTCTACGTTTTTCCGCTGCCAATTCTGTAAACTAGTTTCAGTCATGTCATACCCCGACTTTTTATACCTTTAGAGAGCGTGTAATTAACCGAGTGAGTTAAAAGATGAGAATTTAGGAGTAAAATTTTTCTTTTCTAAACAAAGAGAAATGAGTAAAGCGTTTAAATTGCTTTGTGAGTTTTGTGTGAAATTGTCTACTTTATTTATCTGAGATGATAATGATGTGATATGCTTGTTGAATTATTTGTATGAAGATGAGTATGAGATAAATTTCTAAAATAATCCCGAGAAGTTTGCTTAATTGAGATAACATAAAAATTAATAGCCGAGAAATATAATTATACCGATGAACTTAAAATAGATTGAATTAGAATCTTCGAACTTAGAATTACTTTTAAGATCACTGAGATAGGGAAGGAACTTATCCGAGAATTTAGAAGAATAATGAGGAGTTAATCTTTAAAGGATTAATAAATGGATTGAGAAGTCGACTAAAATCCTTTGAAATTTAAAAGACTAAAATGATCGAAACCTTTAATCTTTTAAATTGAGACGTGAAATAGGGTTGAGATGCTTAGTATTGAAAGTGAGACGAGAAGAGGTTAGACCCGTTAATAGCATAAAAAGGAATTAATACGAATCGTTTTATCCGGAAAACCTTTACGACCGGGTAATTAACACTCGTAATGACTCGACAAAGACACGTGTCATCCACCTCTCACTCCCTCATGCCACCTCACACTACCTACAAGCTATACCTAGATGTCATCATAGCTACTCTCTAGAAATGACCAACATACTTAGTAAATTGTGAAACTAAAGTATGCATGCAATTAACATCACATCAACCTATCTATTCATGTCTTAATACAACTTCCAACATAACACTTTATTCCTTTGTTGGATTTCAAATGCATTCATCTAAGACAAGGGAGAAGACTTCATTCACTCCATCTATCTCTCTCTCATTCGATCTCTCCCTCTCTCCAAGCAAGAAAGAAAAAAACTCTCAAACTCTCCAAACTCTCTCTACTCTCTTGGCAATCTCCCTCACACACACATACTTTGATTTTTCTTTACATGCAACCATGTATTCAAGCTCCCCATCCATGGAAATGAAGTAGAAAGTATCAATCTCCATTCATCTCATCTATATTCTCAAGAAAAGGTAAATATTTTTCAAGTTCTTGAAGTTAAATTCAACAATCATCCAACACTTTCTTCATTTTGATATTTAAACCCTAAAGGGAATGGATGATTAATTCCATGTTATTTCTCTTCTTTGAGGATTCAAGAAGACTTCCTTCTTCTCTTCAAGTCCAAGCTTTGAAGCTACAATTTCCATCCAATTCAATTCCAAGAGCCAAGAGAAGGATTCCCATTTAAATTAAAGTATGAAAAATTTATTTGATTAATTATAAATATGTATATCTCTAAGTCCTAAAAGAAAAAACTATGCATGCATGTTATTTAAATTATGTTTAGGCAAGCTTAGGATGTGCATGTGATAATCGAGTGAGAAGAATTCGTTAGGAGAATCAAATATTAGGTTTAAACGGTGAATTAAAGAAAGAAAAAAGAAACTAAAACCCTAAACTTAAGATGAATGCCGAAAAAAATTAAGGAAAATAGGAGAAATATGAATTCTTTGAGTTATTATTATTTTGATGCTTGATTTGTTTTTTATCATGTTGAGAATGAGATTTTAAGCATGAAAAATTGAGAAATAAAATGCACAAGAAAGTGCATGTGTGTGCCGTGAGATTTGAGCAAAAATAGAGCTTTTATTTTGTTGATTTTGTTGATGAATTGAGTGATGTTTTGATCAATTGAATGATTGTATGTTATATTGATATAATCATGCATGTGTTTAAATTAAGAAAATGAGATTGCATGTTGAAAGTTTTGAAAGAAATTAATTGTAAAAATAATAAAAAGATTGGATGTTTAAGTATTTCAATGTATGTATGAATGTTAGTTTGAATGTGGAATAAAGATAGAAGTTTTGATAAAAAGATTTAAATTTAAAAAGCTTTTAATTAAATAAAAGATGAAAGATGTATAAAAAGATATATCAATTAAATGTCTTTGTATTAAAATTTAAAGACTTGAGATTTTTACTAAAACTACAACAAAAAGATCTTTTATAACTTAACTAATAAAGTGAGCTAATTCATAAAAATGTTTATCAAACGATAAAGAAATTATTAAGTAAGAAATGGTTTAAAAGGTTAAAACAAGAAAAGAATGTTTAAATGAAAATATTTTTAACATACACAAGTAAACTGTTTTTAAAACTGCTTATATACTTGTGATGTTCGGCAAGGCAAGTTCAATTGTTATAGCTCCATGAAGCATCTTTATTCAAATGTTTTGGCTTGTGTTCACTTTCGTACTCAGCCCTGCGTGTGTTTTTAAACATGCAGGTTGACTGGATGGCGAGGGCGTGGATACTTGGTGGTGTGGTTTGGTTTTGTTGGTTGAGTTTAGTTGAATTTCAGACTAGCATTTGTACGTCTTCATACGTGCAAGTGTTGGGTATTGATGCAAGTTTCCGCTGCAACCCTTTTGAATTGTTGTCTGTTGATGCTAATACTTTGATTCTCATGTTTTTGATTCCGAGCGTTGTGCTCGAAGACTTTGAATACTTGTTGAATTCATAACTCTTTAACTTGTAATTCCGAGCGATGGGCTCATTAACTTGAATTGTTGTTGAACATGATCTTCTTAACATGATATATATATATATATTCGTATGCTTTCTCTTTTTTTTGGAATCCTTTTCCCATCAGCATGAATTACTTGTTTGAATTCCCGTTGTAGGTGAAGTTAAGATGCTCGGTATTATTTCATTATGCTTTTGAAAACCTAATTCGATTGCCTTATATTCCATCTTTGTTTTCCCCGAGCATGTTCCCTTTATTTGAGTTAGTTGTTAGTTGTTTAGGTTTGTTGTTGTTCGTAAGTCGCACCTCGAGAGTCGGGGCGTGACAGGTTGGTATCAGAGCAAGGCTTTAATTTGCTCTGAAGTCTGTTATTCTTTGATGAGTTGAGTCTAGATTTAATTCCTAGACTTATTTGAGTCGGTAAACCACACCAAGTTATCCTCCATCTCATCCGGCAACCAGGTATGTCTTATTTTCTAAAAGTTTTCTTTTCAAGTTAAAGTGATGTTTGAGTTATAAAGTGTTGAGAATTTCTTTTAAGTTAATTTTTGAGTTGTGATGTTTTAAGATGAAATTTGCTAAGTTGATTAATAACTAGATTGCTTTAGAATGTCCTCCCCTTTGCGAGTGCATGTGAAAAGATCGGAAAGAATAAGGCGTGTGTGCGATTGGTTACGTGATTTGGAATTGCCCAAAAATCCCTCTTTCGAATGCAGAAATGAGTATGTAGTAGAATTTATAATATGTTCGATAAATTTTTAAGTGTGCTTATGCGTTTAAAATTCGTATAGGATGGACAACGTTGATTGGATGCAGGAGTACTTATACGCGAGAATGGAAAATAACGAGTCGTTTGCAGAATTCTTAGCACGATATCATACGATTTGGGGAAAGGTCCAGTATATGGACGTAGGACCGTTAGAAAGCATGACGCACCTGATTCAAGCTCTACCACAAGAATGGAAGGACTGGGCAGCATCTCTTGTCCCTCGATTTCTAGGCTACCGTTATTTCGACCGAACCCTATACGGTGATGTGAATGCTTTTATATCCGCAATTTCAGCTCGTTTTATGTCTTATGCCTCCACCCGAACCTTATGAAGATGATACTCCAAGTTTATTAAATGACTTTGTTCGTAATCCTTCACCAATTCCTCCAAGTGGAACTGTTTCTCTCCAAATCAATTCGCCACCACGAACTATTCTTGAACCTCAGAATCCCCTCTCAGATTATCCATTCGTAAGTGGTGTGCTTTTAACTTAATTTTCTTGAATCCTTTGTTTTTCTGACTTATCAACATTGCAGCCGAGTGGATGTAATGGAAATTCTTCTTCAAATGAGGACCAAATAGCTGCTTATTTGAGTCATCCGCAAGCAACCTTTCTAAGTCATCCTAGAGCAGAATCATCTAGTCAAGCCCGCTCAAGCGACGACAAAGAGAATGGAAGTGAGCCAATTGATGCAGCGACTGTAGGAACCGGATATCTTCAGACTCTACCTAATAATGTTTTTCCTACCTCTTTTGCTCATACATCCATCTCTCCATCAAGGCCAAAAGACGGACATGACTCCCAAATTGGTGTTTCCACCGATGTAGCTCTCCACCGTCACCAAGAAAAGAATCCTAATACCCAGCCATGGATCGAATCTGAGCTAGCTGCAATGAATTATACCTTGGAAGATTGCGAAAAAGCCTTGAGAGAAGCTGAGCGCGAGTGATCAGGAAGTGATCCTTACCTTCTCTTTTCGTGCATATCTTTACTCACTATTCATCATCTTCTCAAATCTTGTTTCGCCATTTTCAGTAAAGTTTTTCCTTCTTCTTCGCATATATATCGAGTCAAGATGGCGCCCAAATCCAAAGCCTCTAAGAAGATGGTCTCCACAGAGCCTGCTACGTTCCAGGAATCGTTCGACATGGTGATGTCGAAGATTCATTTCGAACAGATCTTATCCAGAGCGGCTCTCTCCTCGCCTGAGCTTGCTCCCGTCGCCGCCATCCTCTCCGACCACCATCTGCTTGACTGGGCAACCCTCTCTCCGGCCTTGTTGCTCAGGAAGCAGGTCGTACATTTCTATCGGAATCTACAACGAGTTGCAGAAGACGGGCTTGTCACGATCATCCCGTGCAAACAACGCCACAGAATCTCCGGACAGTAGAAGACTCAGTCGTGGAGATAAAGGTGTAAAGGAGCTGGAGAAGCTCATCCCCAGAAACCGCGAAGCCTCAGATGTGCTGGGAACTTCACTGACAAAGAAGCTGACACCTTCCTTCAAACAATCCTCATAGTTCCCGAGCCATTGAAGGGGAGCATGCAGAGGACGAAGCTGAAGCGGCTCACCGACTTCTCTTCGACGTAATCTCCAAGTGCGCCTTCGCATATGGTGGAGCCTTCGGTGACATAACCGTCCTAAGCTCAAGCAGCAGAAGGCCCTGGAAGAGCTGCACCAGGTCGACTGGTTGGGATATCTGGAAAGCCAACTGATGATGGAGAAGCAGAAAATCTCCGAGACAACAGCTGAGTCCGGAGAACTGTTGTTGAGTGTCAAGGGGACACTCAACTTTGGAACAAAGATTTCTGCCCTCATCCTCCAAGCTACACAAGGACTGCCGCTGACATGGGAAGGAAGTGAGGACACTCCAGTCAGCAAGCTATCGCTATTCCCCTCAGCTAAGAAAGCCAGGGATGTTGTGGAGGCTGTCTACACCCCCAAGGGTGCCCCCAAGCCAGCTGTGGAGTCAGCAGCTCGCCGGCCTTCAAGGACCAAGCCGGCGAAGCGCCAGCTGGAGGAGGTAGCTGAGAGGAAGAAGACGAAGAGAGGAAGAGGAGGAACCTCTGCAGAAGAGGCCAAGGATAAGGATCATCCACCAGCGGCTCAACCATCCACAACAAGTCCAGTGGTGGTCAAGCCGGCTGAGGCAAAGGAGTCAACCGAATCCAGTCAATCGGTTGACCCAGCTGGATTCATTCTTCAGCCGCGTCAGGAGAAAGCAGCTGAAGACGTGGAGATCCAAGTGGAGGATTCCAGCTCCTCCTCAGATGACTCTTTTTCTGAGGAGTCCCACGACAGTCAAACTAGAGCTGATGCCAGCCAGGTAAACCCACCTGTGTCTGAAGAAACCCTCGAGCCAGCCGACTCACTACCTAAAGAGGATCCAGTTCTCTCAACTGGTCCTCAGTCAAATAGTCCGAGCCTCTCGCTCGATGCCAACGTTGTGACCATTCCTTCGGCCAACGTTGATGAAACCATCGAACCTGTAACCTTCGATATCGAACCCCCTCCAATCGATGAAGAAGCCAACCGCCAGGCAATCCTGGCTGAATATGAAGGAAGACTCAGCTACTGCTTCGCAAGCTGATTGGTATGTTCCCCGAGGCAGCCTCAATGCCCGTCTTTGCCGTACTCGGGACGGAACTGCTCTACCAGTTCAGCGTCATATTCAGCTACTGGTACGTCAAGGAGGAAACCCTCAGGATCCATGGTTGGGACAAGTTGAAGGTCGAAGAGTCCAACCTGAGGGAATACTTCGACTACCAAAACATGGAGGTAGCTTACAACCAGAAGGTGGCTGTGCTACGACGACGTCTGGACAAGAGCATCCAAGAAGGGACAGACACCAGGGATCTGTGCAACAATCCTGGAGCTGTTCAGTTTCTTGACGAGATGCTAGCCAAAAATGCCTCCTGCATGGACGACGTCGACGCAGCTGATGAGGCGGCCAAGAGAGAAGAAGACAAGCTCAAGGCCTACCTCGCCAGCCGATCTGCCATGGTTGTCTCGGAGCCTGCTGCCCAGCCACAACCACAGCTTCTGCCCGGACCCTCGATCAGCCAGCTCTCTCAACCGACGCCATCTGCGAGCTGATTTCGGAGAGGGTCAACCAGCTGAGGCAGGAGATGTTGTCCAAATCCAGCTGAGCAAGGTGGAGGAAGCTGACAGGATGCAGCAGCTGATGGCAGAAAATGCCAGCTTGAAGAATCAGCTAGAACACCTCTCCTCTTCTCTGCAGCACAAGTTCGAAGACCTCTCCACTTCTTCCAGCTCGGAGGTCTCGGCTCTAAGGAAGGCCGTTCAGAGCCTCAGCTCGGATTTCAACGTGTTCAAGACCGTTGCTGAATCTGACCTCGCAAAGTCCCAGCAGACTCAGGACCAGGAGTGGATGTCTCAGTTCGCCTCTTTCCGAGCTGAGTTCGTCTCCCTCCACAAAGAGGTCTCTGCGACCTTTGCAGCTGTGCAGCGAGCTGAGCAGGAGCGCCAAGACTTGGAGTTGGCCAAGAAGGTAGCTGAGAAGGATGCTGTTGACGAGCTGTTTTCCCGAGTTCAACAGGCTGAAAAGTTGACCTCCCTGGATGGCACTGTAGCCACCCTTTTGGATGATGCCAAAAAGGGGAAGATAAGGAGCCAGCAGCTGGGGAAGACAAGGAGCCAGCAGCTGTTGCTGGACGAGGGAAAGCTGTTCTCCAGCAAGCTGAAGGAGAAGGAGTGCCAGCTGAAGGAGCTGAAGCTGAAGGATCGCAGCCCGAACTGGAAGTCTCCCACGACTTCGTGGCCGAGCTCGAAGCAGAACTTGACGGAGGAATATCTGTTGAAGACTGTATCGAAGCTGCCAAAGCTATGGGGGAGTCAAAGGAGAAGTACTTGAATCCCTCCTGGATCAAGAAGTTCGCTGCCGATCAGGCCAAGAAGGTGGCCAAGTTCGAGAAGGAGCTCGCCAAGGTAGAGAAGAACGTCGACAGGAATAAAGCCAGCCGGAGTGTGCGAAGAATCAACAAGCACCAGATGAAGGCTGAGGCTAGGAAGTCGACGCGCCAACTGCAGAAGGATGCTCCGCTCCCGTCTCGGTATCCACATGTTGACAAGTGGATGAATGCTGAGTGGAACGATGACTGAGAGCAGTTCAAGCATGAGTTTGTTCAATGACTTCTATTACAGGAAAGTCTACTCGACTGAAGACCCAAGGCAAGCCTTCAAGGAAGCCCTGTGGGAACTCAGAACTGGAGACCCTGGAATGTTCAGTCAGTTCAAGCGAGCTATGCTGAATGCTCAGCTCGATCCCAACACCGTTCCAGTTCCAAAGAAGTGCATATACCGCCCTCAGATGATCAAAGGCACGAGCACGCCAAACAGAAAACGATCATGGCTGAGGCGAGACAAGTCTGCAAGGAACATGGTGTCAACACTGGGATCGAGTCAGCTGCGAAGAAAGAGATTTTCGACCGAATCTTCAGCAAGTACGGTCAACAGTATTTTTGAGCTGTCAAAGTTTTTTGGATGTTGTAGTTTTTGAAGCAACTGTTGTATCTTTATCTGTTTTGTGCTTAACCCTGTAACCTTCAGTTGTAACAAAAACTTCAAAGTATATAATACGATTCACCTTGATGAACAATTCCTCATTGTCCAAGCTCTGAATCAAAAAGTCTTTCAATATCATGTTATAACTGTTCTAACCCTTTGATGTTTTATCTTATAGACTGTCTAGAATTTCAGCTGAGATTTTAGGTCAGTAGAGAGGATTAGATCAATAGTGGTTTAAAGTTGTAAGTGGTTTTGGCATCATCAAAAGGGGGAAATTGTTGGGAAATTTATTAGTATAAGTTTTGATGAATTCCAAAACCGACTGACCCCAACCGAGTAGATGTTGCCAGAACCTAATGTTAGAATTTAGGCTCGCTGTTTGAGCAAAGTTAAGATTTTATCTTTACAGGTCTCCAGCTGAAGATGGCAACAAGGCGTCACTCAGACAGAACATCAGTTGTGAAGAAAGACAACTGAGAGTTCATATGTTCAGATGCAAACAAGGGGAAGTCTTCAGAACATCAGTTGTGAAGGAAACCAACTGAGCGTTCATCAGATGAGAAACAGTAGAAAGGAAGAGAACATCAGATGAAAAGGAAAGTCATCTGAGGGTTCAAACCTAACTGAGTATATACAAGGAAGACAACTGAGTGTTCAGTTTCAGAACCTCAGTTGTAGAACTCGAACAAGAAGATCAACTGCTTGAAGTTCAAAATCAGCTGAGAGTCCAACAGTTCAGAACATCAGCTGAAGACCACTCAGATGAAGATCAAGACTTTCAACCGACGAACCGAGGTTGACTCAGAAAGGTTAAGATTTGAATTTCAAAAGGAAGTCACATGAGGGTTTGACCGTTCAGTCATTACCCCATCTGGCCCAACACAAGGCTGTCTCAGATGGAAAGCAGAAGAGCACAGATGCCATATCGGGAAAGTCTGCAGAGATGAGAGACAAGCCATCGCTATCAACCGATCAGAGATCAACTGCTCCTCCAACGGCTAGTTGATTCTCTCCGCCTATAAATAGAGGCATTCTCTCATTCGAGAGATATACATAGAAGAGACAGACTGAAGCAAGAGAGAAAAGTGCAATCACAAGAGAATCAAGCGAAAGAAAAATCTGCTAAACTCCTATTCTAAGAACATCAGCAGCTGAGAGTTCAAGAGTGATAGAACATTAGTAGCTGAGGGTTCATAGAGTGAAAATCTGTCTTTGATCTTAGTTTGAGTTTATTATTCAAGCCTTAGATCCAGCTCTCATTCGTGATCGAGCTGTAGTTGGAAATCCACCCTATCTCACACCCTAAAAAGTGTGCTAGGACCTTACTCTTCCTGTAATTGAGTAGTCAGGTCGTCAAGTACCCGCAAACTTGACATAGGCTGTTTAGTGCCCGGAAACTAAACTGTAAGGTCGATAAGTACCCGCAAACTTATCCTTAACGGTTGCTCAGCCCGCGTAAGCTGAGTGGTTCTGTCCAGAAGAACTTGGACTGAGGTGTGAGGATTCACATCTCCCCGTGGACGTAGGAGGGTTATCTCCGAACCACGTTAAATCCTGTGTGTCCGTGTTTGTTTTTATTCAGTTGCATCTGCATTTTTATCTGATCAATCTAACCGACATACAAACCTCATTTGCGCTTTTTCAACCGAGCTGTTTTGGTTCTTGACCAACCGAGCTGTTTTGCGTGAGTTGTTTTTAACGAGTATAATTTTCCACCACTTTCCGCACAGCCTCACTCTTCCAGCTGAGGTCGCTTACTCAGCTGTGAGATTCCAACTGAGTCCTCTTTTACTCAGTTGAAGTGATTTTTCAGTTTAAGTTTTTAAATCCTAACTGGTGTATTCCCCCCCCCCCCCATACACCAGTAACTCGTTTCGGGACCATCAATATATATATGAGAAGTTAAAGTAATAAATTATTTGAGAAAATTTTAAATTGTTATTAATTATTCTAAGTACTTATCGAGAATCGTGTTCCTCCCAAAAGAGAAATGTGTTCAGAATCGAGAAAGGTTCCCCTGTGAACTAAAGATCTAGAGTGGTTAAAGTTTTTCCCTTGTCATAATTTTTAGAATGCCGCCAAGACGCAGAAACGTCAGAATTCCAGAAGGTAATCCAGAAAGGCAGCATGATCCTACTCCGCCCCCTCAGAATGAAAGGCGAGTCGAAGAGCTTTTTCTGCGACAAAATCCCCCTACGTTTGACGGTAAAGGCAGTCCGGCTGATGCCGAAGACTGGATTCGTTCATTAGAGCGGATTTTCCGTTTTCTCCGTTGTTCCGATCACGAGCGTTTCGAATGCATGGCGTACCAGCTAAAAGGGACAGCCGATTACTGGTAGGAAGCGAAACAGAGGATGTATTCTTCCGAAGAACGTGAAGAGTTATCGTGGGATCAGTTCAAAGAAGCCTTATACGAAAAGTTCGTCCCAAGAAGTTATCGAAAGCAGAAGTCCAACGAGTTACTAGTCTGAGGCAGGGAAAAAGATCTGTAGCGGAGTACGACCGAGAATTTTGCGAGTTAGCCCGATTTGCGCCCGATATGGTCGATACCGACGAGAAGATGTGCGAGTTGTTCAGAGCAGGACTTAGGCAAGATATTCGAGTGGTTCTCGCCAGTCAAAGTGGTTTGACTTATGCTGAAGCTTTAAACCGAGCTTTGGACATGGAGTTGGCAATGCAATCGGAAAAAGGATCGCAACCCCCAGCGAATCCCCAACCACAAAGCCAGATGATCACTACCACGTCTGCTCAACAACCCCAGTTCGGCCAATACGGAAAAAAGAAAAGGAAAGTGGAATAGTGGAAATCAACCAAACAAGAAGCAGTGGCAAGGAAAGAGCCAACCACAGCCCCAGAAGGGAAAGGCACCGCAGACGAACCGAGGCAACCTACCCATCGGACTTAGGATTCCTCCCTGTGCGAA
>JANLIY010000469.1:0-33479 GCA_029490685.1 Schizonepeta tenuifolia
CCCCTAGGGGCGAACCTCCCTCATACTTAGCCCTCCGCAAACTGAAAAAAAAATGAAAAATTCGCTTAAAAAAAATATGTTTAAAAAAAAAAAAAATATAAAAAAAATAATCTGGAAAAAAATGAAAATTTCTCTTTTCCAACCCCCCGAAAACCTACTTAAACCTCTCTTGCCACCCGCTCGCTACTCAAGCGTCCGACCCGCACCCGCTACGTCAATCCGGCCCACTCTAAGGCCACGTCCGACTCGAGTGATCTACTCACAGACACATAATAACGACTATTTTAAAAAAAAAGAAGTAAACAGAGAAGTCTACGCGGCAGACCCCGCTCCGCGGATGGACGTGGGAGCATCTTCCGGGGGGTTTTATATTATCACGATAGAGTCTTGTAGAAGGGATTTCCAAAGTGTCGACCCCGAGAAATTGTCCGACCGATAATTACGGGGTTGGATCGGATCCCACCGCGTATACGCGTAGACAGGTATCCCTCCTCGATAACGGAGCTTACGCCATTTTTTAAAATTCGCCCCTAGGGGCGAACCTCCCTCATACTTAGCCCTCCGCAAACTGAAAAAAAAATGAAAAATTCGCTTAAAAAAAATATGTTTAAAAAAAAAAAAAAATATAAAAAAAATAATCTGGAAAAAAATGAAAATTTCTCTTTTCCAACCCCCCGAAAACCTACTTAAACCTCTCTTGCCACCCGCTCGCTACTCAAGCGTCCGACCCGCACCCGCTACGTCAATCCGGCCCACTCTAAGGCCACGTCCGACTCGAGTGATCTACTCACAGACACATAATAACGACTATTTTAAAAAAAAAGAAGTAAACAGAGCAGTCTACGCGGCAGACCCCGCTCCGCGGATGGACGTGGGAGCATCTTCCGGGGGGTTTTATATTATCACGATAGAGTCTTGTAGAAGGGATTTCCAAAGTGTCGACCCCGAGAAATTGTCCGACCGATAATTACGGGGTTGGATCGGATCCCACCGCGTATACGCGTAGACAGGTATCCCTCCTCGATAACGGAGCTTACGCCATTTTTTAAAATTCGCCCCTAGGGGCGAACCTCCCTCATACTTAGCCCTCCGCAAACTGAAAAAAAAATGAAAAATTCGCTTAAAAAAAATATGTTTAAAAAAAAAAAAAATATAAAAAAAATAATCTGGAAAAAAATGAAAATTTCTCTTTTCCAACCCCCCGAAAACCTACTTAAACCTCTCTTGCCACCCGCTCGCTACTCAAGCGTCCGACCCGCACCCGCTACGTCAATCCGGCCCACTCTAAGGCCACGTCCGACTCGAGTGATCTACTCACAGACACATAATAACGACTATTTTAAAAAAAAAGAAGTAAACAGAGAAGTCTACGCGGCAGACCCCGCTCCGCGGATGGACGTGGGAGCATCTTCCGGGGGGTTTTATATTATCACGATAGAGTCTTGTAGAAGGGATTTCCAAAGTGTCGACCCCGAGAAATTGTCCGACCGATAATTACGGGGTTGGATCGGATCCCACCGCGTATACGCGTAGACAGGTATCCCTCCTCGATAACGGAGCTTACGCCATTTTTTAAAATTCGCCCCTAGGGGCGAACCTCCCTCATACTTAGCCCTCCGCAAACTGAAAAAAAAATGAAAAATTCGCTTAAAAAAAATATGTTTAAAAAAAAAAAAATATAAAAAAAATAATCTGGAAAAAAATGAAAAATTTCTCTTTTCCAACCCCCCGAAAACCTACTTAAACCTCTCTTGCCACCCGCTCGCTACTCAAGCGTCCGACCCGCACCCGCTACGTCAATCCGGCCCACTCTAAGGCCACGTCCGACTCGAGTGATCTACTCACAGACACATAATAACGACTATTTTAAAAAAAAAGAAGTAAACAGAGAAGTCTACGCGGCAGACCCCGCTCCGCGGATGGACGTGGGAGCATCTTCCGGGGGGTTTTATATTATCACGATAGAGTCTTGTAGAAGGGATTTCCAAAGTGTCGACCCCGAGAAATTGTCCGACCGATAATTACGGGGTTGGATCGGATCCCACCGCGTATACGCGTAGACAGGTATCCCTCCTCGATAACGGAGCTTACGCCATTTTTTAAAATTCGCCCCTAGGGGCGAACCTCCCTCATACTTAGCCCTCCGCAAACTGAAAAAAAAATGAAAAATTCGCTTAAAAAAAATATGTTTAAAAAAAAAAAAAATATAAAAAAAATAATCTGGAAAAAAATGAAAAATTTCTCTTTTCCAACCCCCCGAAAACCTACTTAAACCTCTCTTGCCACCCGCTCGCTACTCAAGCGTCCGACCCGCACCCGCTACGTCAATCCGGCCCACTCTAAGGCCACGTCCGACTCGAGTGATCTACTCACAGACACATAATAACGACTATTTTAAAAAAAAAGAAGTAAACAGAGAAGTCTACGCGGCAGACCCCGCTCCGCGGATGGACGTGGGAGCATCTTCCGGGGGGTTTTATATTATCACGATAGAGTCTTGTAGAAGGGATTTCCAAAGTGTCGACCCCGAGAAATTGTCCGACCGATAATTACGGGGTTGGATCGGATCCCACCGCGTATACGCGTAGACAGGTATCCCTCCTCGATAACGGAGCTTACGCCATTTTTTAAAATTCGCCCCTAGGGGCGAACCTCCCTCATACTTAGCCCTCCGCAAACTGAAAAAAAAATGAAAAATTCGCTTAAAAAAAATATGTTTAAAAAAAAAAAAAATATAAAAAAAATAATCTGGAAAAAAATGAAAATTTCTCTTTTCCAACCCCCCGAAAACCTACTTAAACCTCTCTTGCCACCCGCTCGCTACTCAAGCGTCCGACCCGCACCCGCTACGTCAATCCGGCCCACTCTAAGGCCACGTCCGACTCGAGTGATCTACTCACAGACACATAATAACGACTATTTTAAAAAAAAAGAAGTAAACAGAGAAGTCTACGCGGCAGACCCCGCTCCGCGGATGGACGTGGGAGCATCTTCCGGGGGGTTTTATATTATCACGATAGAGTCTTGTAGAAGGGATTTCCAAAGTGTCGACCCCGAGAAATTGTCCGACCGATAATTACGGGGTTGGATCGGATCCCACCGCGTATACGCGTAGACAGGTATCCCTCCTCGATAACGGAGCTTACGCCATTTTTTAAAATTCGCCCCTAGGGGCGAACCTCCCTCATACTTAGCCCTCCGCAAACTGAAAAAAAAATGAAAAATTCGCTTAAAAAAAATATGTTTAAAAAAAAAAAAAATATAAAAAAAATAATCTGGAAAAAAATGAAAATTTCTCTTTTCCAACCCCCCGAAAACCTACTTAAACCTCTCTTGCCACCCGCTCGCTACTCAAGCGTCCGACCCGCACCCGCTACGTCAATCCGGCCCACTCTAAGGCCACGTCCGACTCGAGTGATCTACTCACAGACACATAATAACGACTATTTTAAAAAAAAAGAAGTAAACAGAGCAGTCTACGCGGCAGACCCCGCTCCGCGGATGGACGTGGGAGCATCTTCCGGGGGGTTTTATATTATCACGATAGAGTCTTGTAGAAGGGATTTCCAAAGTGTCGACCCCGAGAAATTGTCCGACCGATAATTACGGGGTTGGATCGGATCCCACCGCGTATACGCGTAGACAGGTATCCCTCCTCGATAACGGAGCTTACGCCATTTTTTAAAATTCGCCCCTAGGGGCGAACCTCCCTCATACTTAGCCCTCCGCAAACTGAAAAAAAAATGAAAAATTCGCTTAAAAAAAATATGTTTAAAAAAAAAAAAAATATAAAAAAAATAATCTGGAAAAAAATGAAAATTTCTCTTTTCCAACCCCCCGAAAACCTACTTAAACCTCTCTTGCCACCCGCTCGCTACTCAAGCGTCCGACCCGCACCCGCTACGTCAATCCGGCCCACTCTAAGGCCACGTCCGACTCGAGTGATCTACTCACAGACACATAATAACGACTATTTTAAAAAAAAAGAAGTAAACAGAGCAGTCTACGCGGCAGACCCCGCTCCGCGGATGGACGTGGGAGCATCTTCCGGGGGGTTTTATATTATCACGATAGAGTCTTGTAGAAGGGATTTCCAAAGTGTCGACCCCGAGAAATTGTCCGACCGATAATTACGGGGTTGGATCGGATCCCACCGCGTATACGCGTAGACAGGTATCCCTCCTCGATAACGGAGCTTACGCCATTTTTTAAAATTCGCCCCTAGGGGCGAACCTCCCTCATACTTAGCCCTCCGCAAACTGAAAAAAAAATGAAAAATTCGCTTAAAAAAAATATGTTTAAAAAAAAAAAAAATATAAAAAAAATAATCTGGAAAAAAATGAAAATTTCTCTTTTCCAACCCCCCGAAAACCTACTTAAACCTCTCTTGCCACCCGCTCGCTACTCAAGCGTCCGACCCGCACCCGCTACGTCAATCCGGCCCACTCTAAGGCCACGTCCGACTCGAGTGATCTACTCACAGACACATAATAACGACTATTTTAAAAAAAAAGAAGTAAACAGAGCAGTCTACGCGGCAGACCCCGCTCCGCGGATGGACGTGGGAGCATCTTCCGGGGGGTTTTATATTATCACGATAGAGTCTTGTAGAAGGGATTTCCAAAGTGTCGACCCCGAGAAATTGTCCGACCGATAATTACGGGGTTGGATCGGATCCCACCGCGTATACGCGTAGACAGGTATCCCTCCTCGATAACGGAGCTTACGCCATTTTTTAAAATTCGCCCCTAGGGGCGAACCTCCCTCATACTTAGCCCTCCGCAAACTGAAAAAAAAATGAAAAATTCGCTTAAAAAAAATATGTTTAAAAAAAAAAAAAATATAAAAAAAATAATCTGGAAAAAAATGAAAATTTCTCTTTTCCAACCCCCCGAAAACCTACTTAAACCTCTCTTGCCACCCGCTCGCTACTCAAGCGTCCGACCCGCACCCGCTACGTCAATCCGGCCCACTCTAAGGCCACGTCCGACTCGAGTGATCTACTCACAGACACATAATAACGACTATTTAAAAAAAAAGAAGTAAACAGAGAAGTCTACGCGGCAGACCCCGCTCCGCGGATGGACGTGGGAGCATCTTCCGGGGGGTTTTATATTATCACGATAGAGTCTTGTAGAAGGGATTTCCAAAGTGTCGACCCCGAGAAATTGTCCGACCGATAATTACGGGGTTGGATCGGATCCCACCGCGTATACGCGTAGACAGGTATCCCTCCTCGATAACGGAGCTTAAGCCATTTTTTAAAATTCGCCCCTAGGGGCGAACCTCCCTCATACTTAGCCCTCCGCAAACTGAAAAAAAAATGAAAAATTCGCTTAAAAAAAATATGTTAAAAAAAAAAAAAAAAAAAAAAAGAGTCCACAAAATTTTTCAATAGTTTGACCTCCTCTACAAACTGGCACAGATTGGGCTCCCCCCGACCACTCTATCAAAAGTTCCACTTTTTTTTCAAAATCACCGCTTCACCGTGCCAGCTTTTCAAAATCGTTCCGCGACCTCTAGATACCTTCCCAAGGGTCCCCTCTACCCTCCATTGGCCGAATCTTCCGCCTTCTGACCCCTACTCCCATCGCAAACTACTCCCGAAGTCGACTACCTCGCAAAGTGCCCTCCAGGGTGATTACAGCGCCGTAAATTCGCGCCCGAAGTTTTTTCCAAAATAGAAACGCCTCCCAGCCCTTCGGCTCCGGGCCCGCTGGATACCCCTACCGGTCCCCTAAAAAAACTCAAAAGGGACATCCCTCCGCAGACCGACGCAAAAGCCCCTACGGCTTAAAATAAAAAAATCCCACGCAAAATTGTTCCTCCGCCCTCGCCCTCCATCTTACCTTCCCCAAATAGCGCCCGCGCCCACCTAGCGCCCGCGCCCACTTAGCGCCCGTGTATCGCGAATGCCGCCGCAAGCCTTCCCCGAAAACCTTTCACTACCTCATACTTAGCCCTCCACAAACTGAAAAAAAATGAAAAATTCGATTAAAAAAAAAATATCTTAAAAAAAAAAAAAAAAGTAAACAGAGTAGTCTACGCGGCAGACCCCGCTCCGCGGATGGACGTGGGAGCATCTTCCGGGGGGTTTTATATTATCACGATAGAGTCTTGTAGAAGGGATTTCCAAAGTGTCGACCCCGAGAAATTGTCCGACCGATAATTACGGGGTTGGATCGGATCCCACCGCGTATACGCGTAGACAGGTATCCCTCCTCGATAACGGAGCTTACGCCATTTTTTAAAATTCGCCCCTAGGGGCGAACCTCCCTCATACTTAGCCCTCCGCAAACTGAAAAAAAAATGAAAAATTCGCTTAAAAAAAATATGTTTAAAAAAAAAAAAATATAAAAAAAATAATCTGGAAAAAAATGAAAATTTCTCTTTTCCAACCCCCCGAAAACCTACTTAAACCTCTCTTGCCACCCGCTCGCTACTCAAGCGTCCGACCCGCACCCGCTACGTCAATCCGGCCCACTCTAAGGCCACGTCCGACTCGAGTGATCTACTCACAGACACATAATAACGACTATTTTAAAAAAAAAGAAGTAAACAGAGCAGTCTACGCGGCAGACCCCGCTCCGCGGATGGACGTGGGAGCATCTTCCGGGGGGTTTTATATTATCACGATAGAGTCTTGTAGAAGGGATTTCCAAAGTGTCGACCCCGAGAAATTGTCCGACCGATAATTACGGGGTTGGATCGGATCCCACCGCGTATACGCGTAGACAGGTATCCCTCCTCGATAACGGAGCTTACGCCATTTTTTAAAATTCGCCCCTAGGGGCGAACCTCCCTCATACTTAGCCCTCCGCAAACTGAAAAAAAAATGAAAAATTCGCTTAAAAAAAATATGTTTAAAAAAAAAAAAAATATAAAAAAAATAATCTGGAAAAAAATGAAAATTTCTCTTTTCCAACCCCCCGAAAACCTACTTAAACCTCTCTTGCCACCCGCTCGCTACTCAAGCGTCCGACCCGCACCCGCTACGTCAATCCGGCCCACTCTAAGGCCACGTCCGACTCGAGTGATCTACTCACAGACACATAATAACGACTATTTTAAAAAAAAAGAAGTAAACAGAGCAGTCTACGCGGCAGACCCCGCTCCGCGGATGGACGTGGGAGCATCTTCCGGGGGGTTTTATATTATCACGATAGAGTCTTGTAGAAGGGATTTCCAAAGTGTCGACCCCGAGAAATTGTCCGACCGATAATTACGGGGTTGGATCGGATCCCACCGCGTATACGCGTAGACAGGTATCCCTCCTCGATAACGGAGCTTACGCCATTTTTTAAAATTCGCCCCTAGGGGCGAACCTCCCTCATACTTAGCCCTCCGCAAACTGAAAAAAAAATGAAAAATTCGCTTAAAAAAAATATGTTTAAAAAAAAAAAAAATATAAAAAAAATAATCTGGAAAAAAATGAAAATTTCTCTTTTCCAACCCCCCGAAAACCTACTTAAACCTCTCTTGCCACCCGCTCGCTACTCAAGCGTCCGACCCGCACCCGCTACGTCAATCCGGCCCACTCTAAGGCCACGTCCGACTCGAGTGATCTACTCACAGACACATAATAACGACTATTTTAAAAAAAAAGAAGTAAACAGAGCAGTCTACGCGGCAGACCCCGCTCCGCGGATGGACGTGGGAGCATCTTCCGGGGGGTTTTATATTATCACGATAGAGTCTTGTAGAAGGGATTTCCAAAGTGTCGACCCCGAGAAATTGTCCGACCGATAATTACGGGGTTGGATCGGATCCCACCGCGTATACGCGTAGACAGGTATCCCTCCTCGATAACGGAGCTTACGCCATTTTTTAAAATTCGCCCCTAGGGGCGAACCTCCCTCATACTTAGCCCTCCGCAAACTGAAAAAAAAATGAAAAATTCGCTTAAAAAAAATATGTTTAAAAAAAAAAAAAATATAAAAAAAATAATCTGGAAAAAAATGAAAATTTCTCTTTTCCAACCCCCCGAAAACCTACTTAAACCTCTCTTGCCACCCGCTCGCTACTCAAGCGTCCGACCCGCACCCGCTACGTCAATCCGGCCCACTCTAAGGCCACGTCCGACTCGAGTGATCTACTCACAGACACATAATAACGACTATTTAAAAAAAAAGAAGTAAACAGAGAAGTCTACGTCGGCAGACCCCGCTCCGCGGATGGACGTGGGAGCATCTTCCGGGGGGTTTTATATTATCACGATAGAGTCTTGTAGAAGGGATTTCCAAAGTGTCGACCCCGAGAAATTGTCCGACCGATAATTACGGGGTTGGATCGGATCCCACCGCGTATACGCGTAGACAGGTATCCCTCCTCGATAACGGAGCTTACGCCATTTTTTAAAATTCGCCCCTAGGGGCGAACCTCCCTCATACTTAGCCCTCCGCAAACTGAAAAAAAAATGAAAAATTCGCTTAAAAAAAATATGTTTAAAAAAAAAAAAAAAAAAAAAAAAGAGTCCACAAAATTTTTCAATAGTTTGACCTCCTCTACAAACTGGCACAGATTGGGCTCCCCCCGACCACTCTATCAAAAGTTCCACTTTTTTTTCAAAATCACCGCTTCACCGTGCCAGCTTTTCAAAATCGTTCCGCGACCTCTAGATACCTTCCCAAGGGTCCCCTCTACCCTCCATTGGCCGAATCTTCCGCCTTCTGACCCCTACTCCCATCGCAAACTACTCCCGAAGTCGACTACCTCGCAAAGTGCCCTCCAGGGTGATTACAGCGCCGTAAATTCGCGCCCGAAGTTTTTTCCAAAATAGAAACGCCTCCCAGCCCTTCGGCTCCGGGCCCGCTGGATACCCCTACCGGTCCCCTAAAAAAACTCAAAAGGGACATCCCTCCGCAGACCGACGCAAAAGCCCCTACGGCTTAAAATAAAAAAATCCCACGCAAAATTGTTCCTCCGCCCTCGCCCTCCATCTTACCTTCCCCAAATAGCGCCCGCGCCCACCTAGCGCCCGCGCCCACTTAGCGCCCGTGTATCGCGAATGCCGCCGCAAGCCTTCCCCGAAAACCTTTCACTACCTCATACTTAGCCCTCCACAAACTGAAAAAAAATGAAAAATTCGATTAAAAAAAAAATATCTTAAAAAAAAAAAAAAAAAAGTAAACAGAGTAGTCTACGCGGCAGACCCCGCTCCGCGGATGGACGTGGGAGCATCTTCCGGGGGGTTTTATATTATCACGATAGAGTCTTGTAGAAGGGATTTCCAAAGTGTCGACCCCGAGAAATTGTCCGACCGATAATTACGGGGTTGGATCGGATCCCACCGCGTATACGCGTAGACAGGTATCCCTCCTCGATAACGGAGCTTACGCCATTTTTTAAAATTCGCCCCTAGGGGCGAACCTCCCTCATACTTAGCCCTCCGCAAACTGAAAAAAAAATGAAAAATTCGCTTAAAAAAAATATGTTTAAAAAAAAAAAAAATATAAAAAAAATAATCTGGAAAAAAATGAAAATTTCTCTTTTCCAACCCCCCGAAAACCTACTTAAACCTCTCTTGCCACCCGCTCGCTACTCAAGCGTCCGACCCGCACCCGCTACGTCAATCCGGCCCACTCTAAGGCCACGTCCGACTCGAGTGATCTACTCACAGACACATAATAACGACTATTTTAAAAAAAAAGAAGTAAACAGAGCAGTCTACGCGGCAGACCCCGCTCCGCGGATGGACGTGGGAGCATCTTCCGGGGGGTTTTATATTATCACGATAGAGTCTTGTAGAAGGGATTTCCAAAGTGTCGACCCCGAGAAATTGTCCGACCGATAATTACGGGGTTGGATCGGATCCCACCGCGTATACGCGTAGACAGGTATCCCTCCTCGATAACGGAGCTTACGCCATTTTTTAAAATTCGCCCCTAGGGGCGAACCTCCCTCATACTTAGCCCTCCGCAAACTGAAAAAAAAATGAAAAATTCGCTTAAAAAAAATATGTTTAAAAAAAAAAAAAATATAAAAAAAATAATCTGGAAAAAAATGAAAATTTCTCTTTTCCAACCCCCCGAAAACCTACTTAAACCTCTCTTGCCACCCGCTCGCTACTCAAGCGTCCGACCCGCACCCGCTACGTCAATCCGGCCCACTCTAAGGCCACGTCCGACTCGAGTGATCTACTCACAGACACATAATAACGACTATTTAAAAAAAAAGAAGTAAACAGAGAAGTCTACGTCGGCAGACCCCGCTCCGCGGATGGACGTGGGAGCATCTTCCGGGGGGTTTTATATTATCACGATAGAGTCTTGTAGAAGGGATTTCCAAAGTGTCGACCCCGAGAAATTGTCCGACCGATAATTACGGGGTTGGATCGGATCCCACCGCGTATACGCGTAGACAGGTATCCCTCCTCGATAACGGAGCTTACGCCATTTTTTAAAATTCGCCCCTAGGGGCGAACCTCCCTCATACTTAGCCCTCCGCAAACTGAAAAAAAAATGAAAAATTCGCTTAAAAAAAATATGTTTAAAAAAAAAAAAAAAAAAAAAAAGAGTCCACAAAATTTTTCAATAGTTTGACCTCCTCTACAAACTGGCACAGATTGGGCTCCCCCCGACCACTCTATCAAAAGTTCCACTTTTTTTTCAAAATCACCGCTTCACCGTGCCAGCTTTTCAAAATCGTTCCGCGACCTCTAGATACCTTCCCAAGGGTCCCCTCTACCCTCCATTGGCCGAATCTTCCGCCTTCTGACCCCTACTCCCATCGCAAACTACTCCCGAAGTCGACTACCTCGCAAAGTGCCCTCCAGGGTGATTACAGCGCCGTAAATTCGCGCCCGAAGTTTTTTCCAAAATAGAAACGCCTCCCAGCCCTTCGGCTCCGGGCCCGCTGGATACCCCTACCGGTCCCCTAAAAAAACTCAAAAGGGACATCCCTCCGCAGACCGACGCAAAAGCCCCTACGGCTTAAAATAAAAAAATCCCACGCAAAATTGTTCCTCCGCCCTCGCCCTCCATCTTACCTTCCCCAAATAGCGCCCGCGCCCACCTAGCGCCCGCGCCCACTTAGCGCCCGTGTATCGCGAATGCCGCCGCAAGCCTTCCCCGAAAACCTTTCACTACCTCATACTTAGCCCTCCACAAACTGAAAAAAAATGAAAAATTCGATTAAAAAAAAAATATCTTAAAAAAAAAAAAAAAAGAAGTAAACAGAGTAGTCTACGCGGCAGACCCCGCTCCGCGGATGGACGTGGGAGCATCTTCCGGGGGGTTTTATATTATCACGATAGAGTCTTGTAGAAGGGATTTCCAAAGTGTCGACCCCGAGAAATTGTCCGACCGATAATTACGGGGTTGGATCGGATCCCACCGCGTATACGCGTAGACAGGTATCCCTCCTCGATAACGGAGCTTACGCCATTTTTTAAAATTCGCCCCTAGGGGCGAACCTCCCTCATACTTAGCCCTCCGCAAACTGAAAAAAAAATGAAAAATTCGCTTAAAAAAAATATGTTTAAAAAAAAAAAAAATATAAAAAAAATAATCTGGAAAAAAATGAAAATTTCTCTTTTCCAACCCCCCGAAAACCTACTTAAACCTCTCTTGCCACCCGCTCGCTACTCAAGCGTCCGACCCGCACCCGCTACGTCAATCCGGCCCACTCTAAGGCCACGTCCGACTCGAGTGATCTACTCACAGACACATAATAACGACTATTTTAAAAAAAAAGAAGTAAACAGAGCAGTCTACGCGGCAGACCCCGCTCCGCGGATGGACGTGGGAGCATCTTCCGGGGGGTTTTATATTATCACGATAGAGTCTTGTAGAAGGGATTTCCAAAGTGTCGACCCCGAGAAATTGTCCGACCGATAATTACGGGGTTGGATCGGATCCCACCGCGTATACGCGTAGACAGGTATCCCTCCTCGATAACGGAGCTTACGCCATTTTTTAAAATTCGCCCCTAGGGGCGAACCTCCCTCATACTTAGCCCTCCGCAAACTGAAAAAAAAATGAAAAATTCGCTTAAAAAAAATATGTTTAAAAAAAAAAAAAATATAAAAAAAATAATCTGGAAAAAAATGAAAATTTCTCTTTTCCAACCCCCCGAAAACCTACTTAAACCTCTCTTGCCACCCGCTCGCTACTCAAGCGTCCGACCCGCACCCGCTACGTCAATCCGGCCCACTCTAAGGCCACGTCCGACTCGAGTGATCTACTCACAGACACATAATAACGACTATTTTAAAAAAAAAGAAGTAAACAGAGCAGTCTACGCGGCAGACCCCGCTCCGCGGATGGACGTGGGAGCATCTTCCGGGGGGTTTTATATTATCACGATAGAGTCTTGTAGAAGGGATTTCCAAAGTGTCGACCCCGAGAAATTGTCCGACCGATAATTACGGGGTTGGATCGGATCCCACCGCGTATACGCGTAGACAGGTATCCCTCCTCGATAACGGAGCTTACGCCATTTTTTAAAATTCGCCCCTAGGGGCGAACCTCCCTCATACTTAGCCCTCCGCAAACTGAAAAAAAAATGAAAAATTCGCTTAAAAAAAATATGTTTAAAAAAAAAAAAAATATAAAAAAAATAATCTGGAAAAAAATGAAAATTTCTCTTTTCCAACCCCCCGAAAACCTACTTAAACCTCTCTTGCCACCCGCTCGCTACTCAAGCGTCCGACCCGCACCCGCTACGTCAATCCGGCCCACTCTAAGGCCACGTCCGACTCGAGTGATCTACTCACAGACACATAATAACGACTATTTTAAAAAAAAAGAAGTAAACAGAGCAGTCTACGCGGCAGACCCCGCTCCGCGGATGGACGTGGGAGCATCTTCCGGGGGGTTTTATATTATCACGATAGAGTCTTGTAGAAGGGATTTCCAAAGTGTCGACCCCGAGAAATTGTCCGACCGATAATTACGGGGTTGGATCGGATCCCACCGCGTATACGCGTAGACAGGTATCCCTCCTCGATAACGGAGCTTACGCCATTTTTTAAAATTCGCCCCTAGGGGCGAACCTCCCTCATACTTAGCCCTCCGCAAACTGAAAAAAAAATGAAAAATTCGCTTAAAAAAAATATGTTTAAAAAAAAAAAAATATAAAAAAAATAATCTGGAAAAAAATGAAAATTTCTCTTTTCCAACCCCCCGAAAACCTACTTAAACCTCTCTTGCCACCCGCTCGCTACTCAAGCGTCCGACCCGCACCCGCTACGTCAATCCGGCCCACTCTAAGGCCACGTCCGACTCGAGTGATCTACTCACAGACACATAATAACGACTATTTTAAAAAAAAAGAAGTAAACAGAGCAGTCTACGCGGCAGACCCCGCTCCGCGGATGGACGTGGGAGCATCTTCCGGGGGGTTTTATATTATCACGATAGAGTCTTGTAGAAGGGATTTCCAAAGTGTCGACCCCGAGAAATTGTCCGACCGATAATTACGGGGTTGGATCGGATCCCACCGCGTATACGCGTAGACAGGTATCCCTCCTCGATAACGGAGCTTACGCCATTTTTTAAAATTCGCCCCTAGGGGCGAACCTCCCTCATACTTAGCCCTCCGCAAACTGAAAAAAAAATGAAAAATTCGCTTAAAAAAAATATGTTTAAAAAAAAAAAAAATATAAAAAAAATAATCTGGAAAAAAATGAAAATTTCTCTTTTCCAACCCCCCGAAAACCTACTTAAACCTCTCTTGCCACCCGCTCGCTACTCAAGCGTCCGACCCGCACCCGCTACGTCAATCCGGCCCACTCTAAGGCCACGTCCGACTCGAGTGATCTACTCACAGACACATAATAACGACTATTTTAAAAAAAAAGAAGTAAACAGAGAAGTCTACGCGGCAGACCCCGCTCCGCGGATGGACGTGGGAGCATCTTCCGGGGGGTTTTATATTATCACGATAGAGTCTTGTAGAAGGGATTTCCAAAGTGTCGACCCCGAGAAATTGTCCGACCGATAATTACGGGGTTGGATCGGATCCCACCGCGTATACGCGTAGACAGGTATCCCTCCTCGATAACGGAGCTTACGCCATTTTTTAAAATTCGCCCCTAGGGGCGAACCTCCCTCATACTTAGCCCTCCGCAAACTGAAAAAAAAATGAAAAATTCGCTTAAAAAAAATATGTTTAAAAAAAAAAAAAAAAAAAAAAAAGAGTCCACAAAATTTTTCAATAGTTTGACCTCCTCTACAAACTGGCACAGATTGGGCTCCCCCCGACCACTCTATCAAAAGTTCCACTTTTTTTTCAAAATCACCGCTTCACCGTGCCAGCTTTTCAAAATCGTTCCGCGACCTCTAGATACCTTCCCAAGGGTCCCCTCTACCCTCCATTGGCCGAATCTTCCGCCTTCTGACCCCTACTCCCATCGCAAACTACTCCCGAAGTCGACTACCTCGCAAAGTGCCCTCCAGGGTGATTACAGCGCCGTAAATTCGCGCCCGAAGTTTTTTCCAAAATAGAAACGCCTCCCAGCCCTTCGGCTCCGGGCCCGCTGGATACCCCTACCGGTCCCCTAAAAAAACTCAAAAGGGACATCCCTCCGCAGACCGACGCAAAAGCCCCTACGGCTTAAAATAAAAAAATCCCACGCAAAATTGTTCCTCCGCCCTCGCCCTCCATCTTACCTTCCCCAAATAGCGCCCGCGCCCACCTAGCGCCCGCGCCCACTTAGCGCCCGTGTATCGCGAATGCCGCCGCAAGCCTTCCCCGAAAACCTTTCACTACCTCATACTTAGCCCTCCACAAACTGAAAAAAAATGAAAAATTCGATTAAAAAAAAATATCTTAAAAAAAAAAAAAAAAAAGTAAACAGAGTAGTCTACGCGGCAGACCCCGCTCCGCGGATGGACGTGGGAGCATCTTCCGGGGGGTTTTATATTATCACGATAGAGTCTTGTAGAAGGGATTTCCAAAGTGTCGACCCCGAGAAATTGTCCGACCGATAATTACGGGGTTGGATCGGATCCCACCGCGTATACGCGTAGACAGGTATCCCTCCTCGATAACGGAGCTTACGCCATTTTTTAAAATTCGCCCCTAGGGGCGAACCTCCCTCATACTTAGCCCTCCGCAAACTGAAAAAAAAATGAAAAATTCGCTTAAAAAAAATATGTTTAAAAAAAAAAAAAATATAAAAAAAATAATCTGGAAAAAAATGAAAATTTCTCTTTTCCAACCCCCCGAAAACCTACTTAAACCTCTCTTGCCACCCGCTCGCTACTCAAGCGTCCGACCCGCACCCGCTACGTCAATCCGGCCCACTCTAAGGCCACGTCCGACTCGAGTGATCTACTCACAGACACATAATAACGACTATTTAAAAAAAAAGAAGTAAACAGAGCAGTCTACGCGGCAGACCCCGCTCCGCGGATGGACGTGGGAGCATCTTCCGGGGGGTTTTATATTATCACGATAGAGTCTTGTAGAAGGGATTTCCAAAGTGTCGACCCCGAGAAATTGTCCGACCGATAATTACGGGGTTGGATCGGATCCCACCGCGTATACGCGTAGACAGGTATCCCTCCTCGATAACGGAGCTTACGCCATTTTTTAAAATTCGCCCCTAGGGGCGAACCTCCCTCATACTTAGCCCTCCGCAAACTGAAAAAAAAATGAAAAATTCGCTTAAAAAAAATATGTTTAAAAAAAAAAAAAATATAAAAAAAATAATCTGGAAAAAAATGAAAATTTCTCTTTTCCAACCCCCCGAAAACCTACTTAAACCTCTCTTGCCACCCGCTCGCTACTCAAGCGTCCGACCCGCACCCGCTACGTCAATCCGGCCCACTCTAAGGCCACGTCCGACTCGAGTGATCTACTCACAGACACATAATAACGACTATTTAAAAAAAAAGAAGTAAACAGAGCAGTCTACGCGGCAGACCCCGCTCCGCGGATGGACGTGGGAGCATCTTCCGGGGGGTTTTATATTATCACGATAGAGTCTTGTAGAAGGGATTTCCAAAGTGTCGACCCCGAGAAATTGTCCGACCGATAATTACGGGGTTGGATCGGATCCCACCGCGTATACGCGTAGACAGGTATCCCTCCTCGATAACGGAGCTTACGCCATTTTTTAAAATTCGCCCCTAGGGGCGAACCTCCCTCATACTTAGCCCTCCGCAAACTGAAAAAAAAATGAAAAATTCGCTTAAAAAAAATATGTTTAAAAAAAAAAAAAAAAAAAAAAAAAAGAGTCCACAAAATTTTTCAATAGTTTGACCTCCTCTACAAACTGGCACAGATTGGGCTCCCCCCGACCACTCTATCAAAAGTTCCACTTTTTTTTCAAAATCACCGCTTCACCGTGCCAGCTTTTCAAAATCGTTCCGCGACCTCTAGATACCTTCCCAAGGGTCCCCTCTACCCTCCATTGGCCGAATCTTCCGCCTTCTGACCCCTACTCCCATCGCAAACTACTCCCGAAGTCGACTACCTCGCAAAGTGCCCTCCAGGGTGATTACAGCGCCGTAAATTCGCGCCCGAAGTTTTTTCCAAAATAGAAACGCCTCCCAGCCCTTCGGCTCCGGGCCCGCTGGATACCCCTACCGGTCCCCTAAAAAAACTCAAAAGGGACATCCCTCCGCAGACCGACGCAAAAGCCCCTACGGCTTAAAATAAAAAAATCCCACGCAAAATTGTTCCTCCGCCCTCGCCCTCCATCTTACCTTCCCCAAATAGCGCCCGCGCCCACCTAGCGCCCGCGCCCACTTAGCGCCCGTGTATCGCGAATGCCGCCGCAAGCCTTCCCCGAAAACCTTTCACTACCTCATACTTAGCCCTCCACAAACTGAAAAAAAATGAAAAATTCGATTAAAAAAAAAATATCTTAAAAAAAAAAAAAAAAAAAAGTAAACAGAGTAGTCTACGCGGCAGACCCCGCTCCGCGGATGGACGTGGGAGCATCTTCCGGGGGGTTTTATATTATCACGATAGAGTCTTGTAGAAGGGATTTCCAAAGTGTCGACCCCGAGAAATTGTCCGACCGATAATTACGGGGTTGGATCGGATCCCACCGCGTATACGCGTAGACAGGTATCCCTCCTCGATAACGGAGCTTACGCCATTTTTTAAAATTCGCCCCTAGGGGCGAACCTCCCTCATACTTAGCCCTCCGCAAACTGAAAAAAAAATGAAAAATTCGCTTAAAAAAAATATGTTTAAAAAAAAAAAAAATATAAAAAAAATAATCTGGAAAAAAATGAAAATTTCTCTTTTCCAACCCCCCGAAAACCTACTTAAACCTCTCTTGCCACCCGCTCGCTACTCAAGCGTCCGACCCGCACCCGCTACGTCAATCCGGCCCACTCTAAGGCCACGTCCGACTCGAGTGATCTACTCACAGACACATAATAACGACTATTTTAAAAAAAAAAGAAGTAAACAGAGCAGTCTACGCGGCAGACCCCGCTCCGCGGATGGACGTGGGAGCATCTTCCGGGGGGTTTTATATTATCACGATAGAGTCTTGTAGAAGGGATTTCCAAAGTGTCGACCCCGAGAAATTGTCCGACCGATAATTACGGGGTTGGATCGGATCCCACCGCGTATACGCGTAGACAGGTATCCCTCCTCGATAACGGAGCTTACGCCATTTTTTAAAATTCGCCCCTAGGGGCGAACCTCCCTCATACTTAGCCCTCCGCAAACTGAAAAAAAAATGAAAAATTCGCTTAAAAAAAATATGTTTAAAAAAAAAAAAATATAAAAAAAATAATCTGGAAAAAAATGAAAATTTCTCTTTTCCAACCCCCCGAAAACCTACTTAAACCTCTCTTGCCACCCGCTCGCTACTCAAGCGTCCGACCCGCACCCGCTACGTCAATCCGGCCCACTCTAAGGCCACGTCCGACTCGAGTGATCTACTCACAGACACATAATAACGACTATTTTAAAAAAAAAAGAAGTAAACAGAGCAGTCTACGCGGCAGACCCCGCTCCGCGGATGGACGTGGGAGCATCTTCCGGGGGGTTTTATATTATCACGATAGAGTCTTGTAGAAGGGATTTCCAAAGTGTCGACCCCGAGAAATTGTCCGACCGATAATTACGGGGTTGGATCGGATCCCACCGCGTATACGCGTAGACAGGTATCCCTCCTCGATAACGGAGCTTAAGCCATTTTTTAAAATTCGCCCCTAGGGGCGAACCTCCCTCATACTTAGCCCTCCGCAAACTGAAAAAAAAAATGAAAAATTCGCTTAAAAAAAATATGTTAAAAAAAAAAAAAAAAAAAAAAAAAGAGTCCACAAAATTTTTCAATAGTTTGACCTCCTCTACAAACTGGCACAGATTGGGCTCCCCCCGACCACTCTATCAAAAGTTCCACTTTTTTTTTCAAAATCACCGCTTCACCGTGCCAGCTTTTCAAAATCGTTCCGCGACCTCTAGATACCTTCCCAAGGGTCCCCTCTACCCTCCATTGGCCGAATCTTCCGCCTTCTGACCCCTACTCCCATCGCAAACTACTCCCGAAGTCGACTACCTCGCAAAGTGCCCTCCAGGGTGATTACAGCGCCGTAAATTCGCGCCCGAAGTTTTTTCCAAAATAGAAACGCCTCCCAGCCCTTCGGCTCCGGGCCCGCTGGATACCCCTACCGGTCCCCTAAAAAAACTCAAAAGGGACATCCCTCCGCAGACCGACGCAAAAGCCCCTACGGCTTAAAATAAAAAATCCCACGCAAAATTGTTCCTCCGCCCTCGCCCTCCATCTTACCTTCCCCAAATAGCGCCCGCGCCCACCTAGCGCCCGCGCCCACTTAGCGCCCGTGTATCGCGAATGCCGCCGCAAGCCTTCCCCGAAAACCTTTCACTACCTCATACTTAGCCCTCCACAAACTGAAAAAAAAATGAAAAATTCGATTAAAAAAAAATATCTTAAAAAAAAAAAAAAAAAAGTAAACAGAGTAGTCTACGCGGCAGACCCCGCTCCGCGGATGGACGTGGGAGCATCTTCCGGGGGGTTTTATATTATCACGATAGAGTCTTGTAGAAGGGATTTCCAAAGTGTCGACCCCGAGAAATTGTCCGACCGATAATTACGGGGTTGGATCGGATCCCACCGCGTATACGCGTAGACAGGTATCCCTCCTCGATAACGGAGCTTACGCCATTTTTTAAAATTCGCCCCTAGGGGCGAACCTCCCTCATACTTAGCCCTCCGCAAACTGAAAAAAAAATGAAAAATTCGCTTAAAAAAAATATGTTTAAAAAAAAAAAAAATATAAAAAAAATAATCTGGAAAAAAATGAAAATTTCTCTTTTCCAACCCCCCGAAAACCTACTTAAACCTCTCTTGCCACCCGCTCGCTACTCAAGCGTCCGACCCGCACCCGCTACGTCAATCCGGCCCACTCTAAGGCCACGTCCGACTCGAGTGATCTACTCACAGACACATAATAACGACTATTTTAAAAAAAAAGAAGTAAACAGAGCAGTCTACGCGGCAGACCCCGCTCCGCGGATGGACGTGGGAGCATCTTCCGGGGGGTTTTATATTATCACGATAGAGTCTTGTAGAAGGGATTTCCAAAGTGTCGACCCCGAGAAATTGTCCGACCGATAATTACGGGGTTGGATCGGATCCCACCGCGTATACGCGTAGACAGGTATCCCTCCTCGATAACGGAGCTTACGCCATTTTTTAAAATTCGCCCCTAGGGGCGAACCTCCCTCATACTTAGCCCTCCGCAAACTGAAAAAAAAATGAAAAATTCGCTTAAAAAAAATATGTTTAAAAAAAAAAAAATATAAAAAAAATAATCTGGAAAAAAATGAAAATTTCTCTTTTCCAACCCCCCGAAAACCTACTTAAACCTCTCTTGCCACCCGCTCGCTACTCAAGCGTCCGACCCGCACCCGCTACGTCAATCCGGCCCACTCTAAGGCCACGTCCGACTCGAGTGATCTACTCACAGACACATAATAACGACTATTTAAAAAAAAAAGAAGTAAACAGAGCAGTCTACGTCGCAGACCCCGCTCCGCGGATGGACGTGGGAGCATCTTCCGGGGGGTTTTATATTATCACGATAGAGTCTTGTAGAAGGGATTTCCAAAGTGTCGACCCCGAGAAATTGTCCGACCGATAATTACGGGGTTGGATCGGATCCCACCGCGTATACGCGTAGACAGGTATCCCTCCTCGATAACGGAGCTTAAGCCATTTTTTAAAATTCGCCCCTAGGGGCGAACCTCCCTCATACTTAGCCCTCCGCAAACTGAAAAAAAAATGAAAAATTCGCTTAAAAAAAATATGTTAAAAAAAAAAAAAAAAAAAAAAAAAGAGTCCACAAATTTTTCAATAGTTTGACCTCCTCTACAAACTGGCACAGATTGGGCTCCCCCCGACAACTCTATCAAAAGTTCCACTTTTTTTTCAAAATCACCGCTTCACCGTGCCAGCTTTTCAAAATCGTTCCGCGACCTCTAGATACCTTCCCAAGGGTCCCCTCTACCCTCCATTGGCCGAATCTTCCGCCTTCTGACCCCTACTCCCATCGCAAACTACTCCCGAAGTCGACTACCTCGCAAAGTGCCCTCCAGGGTGATTACAGCGCCGTAAATTCGCGCCCGAAGTTTTTTCCAAAATAGAAACGCCTCCCAGCCCTTCGGCTCCGGGCCCGCTGGATACCCCTACCGGTCCCCTAAAAAAACTCAAAAGGGACATCCCTCCGCAGACCGACGCAAAAGCCCCTACGGCTTAAAATAAAAAATCCCACGCAAAATTGTTCCTCCGCCCTCGCCCTCCATCTTACCTTCCCCAAATAGCGCCCGCGCCCACCTAGCGCCCGCGCCCACTTAGCGCCCGTGTATCGCGAATGCCGCCGCAAGCCTTCCCCGAAAACCTTTCACTACCTCATACTTAGCCCTCCACAAACTGAAAAAAAATGAAAATTCGATTAAAAAAAAAATATCTTAAAAAAAAAAAAAAAAAAGTAAACAGAGTAGTCTACGCGGCAGACCCCGCTCCGCGGATGGACGTGGGAGCATCTTCCGGGGGGTTTTATATTATCACGATAGAGTCTTGTAGAAGGGATTTCCAAAGTGTCGACCCCGAGAAATTGTCCGACCGATAATTACGGGGTTGGATCGGATCCCACCGCGTATACGCGTAGACAGGTATCCCTCCTCGATAACGGAGCTTACGCCATTTTTTAAAATTCGCCCCTAGGGGCGAACCTCCCTCATACTTAGCCCTCCGCAAACTGAAAAAAAATGAAAAATTCGCTTAAAAAAAATATGTTTAAAAAAAAAAAAAATATAAAAAAAATAATCTGGAAAAAAATGAAAATTTCTCTTTTCCAACCCCCCGAAAACCTACTTAAACCTCTCTTGCCACCCGCTCGCTACTCAAGCGTCCGACCCGCACCCGCTACGTCAATCCGGCCCACTCTAAGGCCACGTCCGACTCGAGTGATCTACTCACAGACACATAATAACGACTATTTTAAAAAAAAGAAGTAAACAGAGCAGTCTACGCGGCAGACCCCGCTCCGCGGATGGACGTGGGAGCATCTTCCGGGGGGTTTTATATTATCACGATAGAGTCTTGTAGAAGGGATTTCCAAAGTGTCGACCCCGAGAAATTGTCCGACCGATAATTACGGGGTTGGATCGGATCCCACCGCGTATACGCGTAGACAGGTATCCCTCCTCGATAACGGAGCTTACGCCATTTTTTAAAATTCGCCCCTAGGGGCGAACCTCCCTCATACTTAGCCCTCCGCAAACTGAAAAAAAAATGAAAAATTCGCTTAAAAAAAATATGTTTAAAAAAAAAAAAAATATAAAAAAAATAATCTGGAAAAAAATGAAAATTTCTCTTTTCCAACCCCCCGAAAACCTACTTAAACCTCTCTTGCCACCCGCTCGCTACTCAAGCGTCCGACCCGCACCCGCTACGTCAATCCGGCCCACTCTAAGGCCACGTCCGACTCGAGTGATCTACTCACAGACACATAATAACGACTATTTAAAAAAAAAGAAGTAAACAGAGAAGTCTACGTCGCAGACCCCGCTCCGCGGATGGACGTGGGAGCATCTTCCGGGGGGTTTTATATTATCACGATAGAGTCTTGTAGAAGGGATTTCCAAAGTGTCGACCCCGAGAAATTGTCCGACCGATAATTACGGGGTTGGATCGGATCCCACCGCGTATACGCGTAGACAGGTATCCCTCCTCGATAACGGAGCTTAAGCCATTTTTTAAAATTCACCCCTAGGGGCGAACCTCCCTCATACTTAGCCCTCCGCAAACTGAAAAAAAAAATGAAAAATTCGCTTAAAAAAAATATGTTAAAAAAAAAAAAAAAAAAAAAAAAAAGAGTCCACAAAATTTTTCAATAGTTTGACCTCCTCTACAAACTGGCACAGATTGGGCTCCCCCCGACCACTCTATCAAAAGTTCCACTTTTTTTTCAAAATCACCGCTTCACCGTGCCAGCTTTTCAAAATCGTTCCGCGACCTCTAGATACCTTCCCAAGGGTCCCCTCTACCCTCCATTGGCCGAATCTTCCGCCTTCTGACCCCTACTCCCATCGCAAACTACTCCCGAAGTCGACTACCTCGCAAAGTGCCCTCCAGGGTGATTACAGCGCCGTAAATTCGCGCCCGAAGTTTTTTCCAAAATAGAAACGCCTCCCAGCCCTTCGGCTCCGGGCCCGCTGGATACCCCTACCGGTCCCCTAAAAAAACTCAAAAGGGACATCCCTCCGCAGACCGACGCAAAAGCCCCTACGGCTTAAAATAAAAAAATCCCACGCAAAATTGTTCCTCCGCCCTCGCCCTCCATCTTACCTTCCCCAAATAGCGCCCGCGCCCACCTAGCGCCCGCGCCCACTTAGCGCCCGTGTATCGCGAATGCCGCCGCAAGCCTTCCCCGAAAACCTTTCACTACCTCATACTTAGCCCTCCACAAACTGAAAAAAAATGAAAAATTCGATTAAAAAAAAAATATCTTAAAAAAAAAAAAAAAAAAGTAAACAGAGTAGTCTACGCGGCAGACCCCGCTCCGCGGATGGACGTGGGAGCATCTTCCGGGGGGTTTTATATTATCACGATAGAGTCTTGTAGAAGGGATTTCCAAAGTGTCGACCCCGAGAAATTGTCCGACCGATAATTACGGGGTTGGATCGGATCCCACCGCGTATACGCGTAGACAGGTATCCCTCCTCGATAACGGAGCTTACGCCATTTTTTAAAATTCGCCCCTAGGGGCGAACCTCCCTCATACTTAGCCCTCCGCAAACTGAAAAAAAAATGAAAAATTCGCTTAAAAAAAATATGTTTAAAAAAAAAAAAAATATAAAAAAAATAATCTGGAAAAAAATGAAAATTTCTCTTTTCCAACCCCCCGAAAACCTACTTAAACCTCTCTTGCCACCCGCTCGCTACTCAAGCGTCCGACCCGCACCCGCTACGTCAATCCGGCCCACTCTAAGGCCACGTCCGACTCGAGTGATCTACTCACAGACACATAATAACGACTATTTTAAAAAAAAAGAAGTAAACAGAGAAGTCTACGCGGCAGACCCCGCTCCGCGGATGGACGTGGGAGCATCTTCCGGGGGGTTTTATATTATCACGATAGAGTCTTGTAGAAGGGATTTCCAAAGTGTCGACCCCGAGAAATTGTCCGACCGATAATTACGGGGTTGGATCGGATCCCACCGCGTATACGCGTAGACAGGTATCCCTCCTCGATAACGGAGCTTACGCCATTTTTTAAAATTCGCCCCTAGGGGCGAACCTCCCTCATACTTAGCCCTCCGCAAACTGAAAAAAAAATGAAAAATTCGCTTAAAAAAAATATGTTTAAAAAAAAAAAAAATATAAAAAAAATAATCTGGAAAAAAATGAAAATTTCTCTTTTCCAACCCCCCGAAAACCTACTTAAACCTCTCTTGCCACCCGCTCGCTACTCAAGCGTCCGACCCGCACCCGCTACGTCAATCCGGCCCACTCTAAGGCCACGTCCGACTCGAGTGATCTACTCACAGACACATAATAACGACTATTTTAAAAAAAAAGAAGTAAACAGAGCAGTCTACGCGGCAGACCCCGCTCCGCGGATGGACGTGGGAGCATCTTCCGGGGGGTTTTATATTATCACGATAGAGTCTTGTAGAAGGGATTTCCAAAGTGTCGACCCCGAGAAATTGTCCGACCGATAATTACGGGGTTGGATCGGATCCCACCGCGTATACGCGTAGACAGGTATCCCTCCTCGATAACGGAGCTTACGCCATTTTTTAAAATTCGCCCCTAGGGGCGAACCTCCCTCATACTTAGCCCTCCGCAAACTGAAAAAAAAATGAAAAATTCGCTTAAAAAAAATATGTTTAAAAAAAAAAAAAATATAAAAAAAATAATCTGGAAAAAAATGAAAATTTCTCTTTTCCAACCCCCCGAAAACCTACTTAAACCTCTCTTGCCACCCGCTCGCTACTCAAGCGTCCGACCCGCACCCGCTACGTCAATCCGGCCCACTCTAAGGCCACGTCCGACTCGAGTGATCTACTCACAGACACATAATAACGACTATTTTAAAAAAAAAGAAGTAAACAGAGCAGTCTACGCGGCAGACCCCGCTCCGCGGATGGACGTGGGAGCATCTTCCGGGGGGTTTTATATTATCACGATAGAGTCTTGTAGAAGGGATTTCCAAAGTGTCGACCCCGAGAAATTGTCCGACCGATAATTACGGGGTTGGATCGGATCCCACCGCGTATACGCGTAGACAGGTATCCCTCCTCGATAACGGAGCTTACGCCATTTTTTAAAATTCGCCCCTAGGGGCGAACCTCCCTCATACTTAGCCCTCCGCAAACTGAAAAAAAATGAAAAATTCGCTTAAAAAAAATATGTTTAAAAAAAAAAAAAATATAAAAAAAATAATCTGGAAAAAAATGAAAATTTCTCTTTTCCAACCCCCCGAAAACCTACTTAAACCTCTCTTGCCACCCGCTCGCTACTCAAGCGTCCGACCCGCACCCGCTACGTCAATCCGGCCCACTCTAAGGCCACGTCCGACTCGAGTGATCTACTCACAGACACATAATAACGACTATTTAAAAAAAAAAGAAGTAAACAGAGAAGTCTACGTCGCAGACCCCGCTCCGCGGATGGACGTGGGAGCATCTTCCGGGGGGTTTTATATTATCACGATAGAGTCTTGTAGAAGGGATTTCCAAAGTGTCGACCCCGAGAAATTGTCCGACCGATAATTACGGGGTTGGATCGGATCCCACCGCGTATACGCGTAGACAGGTATCCCTCCTCGATAACGGAGCTTAAGCCATTTTTTAAAATTCGCCCCTAGGGGCGAACCTCCCTCATACTTAGCCCTCCGCAAACTGAAAAAAAAAATGAAAAATTCGCTTAAAAAAAATATGTTAAAAAAAAAAAAAAAAAAAAAAAAAAGAGTCCACAAAATTTTTCAATAGTTTGACCTCCTCTACAAACTGGCACAGATTGGGCTCCCCCCGACAACTCTATCAAAAGTTCCACTTTTTTTTCAAAATCACCGCTTCACCGTGCCAGCTTTTCAAAATCGTTCCGCGACCTCTAGATACCTTCCCAAGGGTCCCCTCTACCCTCCATTGGCCGAATCTTCCGCCTTCTGACCCCTACTCCCATCGCAAACTACTCCCGAAGTCGACTACCTCGCAAAGTGCCCTCCAGGGTGATTACAGCGCCGTAAATTCGCGCCCGAAGTTTTTTCCAAAATAGAAACGCCTCCCAGCCCTTCGGCTCCGGGCCCGCTGGATACCCCTACCGGTCCCCTAAAAAAACTCAAAAGGGACATCCCTCCGCAGACCGACGCAAAAGCCCCTACGGCTTAAAATAAAAAAATCCCACGCAAAATTGTTCCTCCGCCCTCGCCCTCCATCTTACCTTCCCCAAATAGCGCCCGCGCCCACCTAGCGCCCGCGCCCACTTAGCGCCCGTGTATCGCGAATGCCGCCGCAAGCCTTCCCCGAAAACCTTTCACTACCTCATACTTAGCCCTCCACAAACTGAAAAAAAATGAAAAATTCGATTAAAAAAAAAATATCTTAAAAAAAAAAAAAAAAAAAGTAAACAGAGTAGTCTACGCGGCAGACCCCGCTCCGCGGATGGACGTGGGAGCATCTTCCGGGGGGTTTTATATTATCACGATAGAGTCTTGTAGAAGGGATTTCCAAAGTGTCGACCCCGAGAAATTGTCCGACCGATAATTACGGGGTTGGATCGGATCCCACCGCGTATACGCGTAGACAGGTATCCCTCCTCGATAACGGAGCTTACGCCATTTTTTAAAATTCGCCCCTAGGGGCGAACCTCCCTCATACTTAGCCCTCCGCAAACTGAAAAAAAAATGAAAAATTCGCTTAAAAAAAATATGTTTAAAAAAAAAAAAAATATAAAAAAAATAATCTGGAAAAAAATGAAAATTTCTCTTTTCCAACCCCCCGAAAACCTACTTAAACCTCTCTTGCCACCCGCTCGCTACTCAAGCGTCCGACCCGCACCCGCTACGTCAATCCGGCCCACTCTAAGGCCACGTCCGACTCGAGTGATCTACTCACAGACACATAATAACGACTATTTTAAAAAAAAAAGAAGTAAACAGAGCAGTCTACGCGCAGACCCCGCTCCGCGGATGGACGTGGGAGCATCTTCCGGGGGGTTTTATATTATCACGATAGAGTCTTGTAGAAGGGATTTCCAAAGTGTCGACCCCGAGAAATTGTCCGACCGATAATTACGGGGTTGGATCGGATCCCACCGCGTATACGCGTAGACAGGTATCCCTCCTCGATAACGGAGCTTACGCCATTTTTTAAAATTCGCCCCTAGGGGCGAACCTCCCTCATACTTAGCCCTCCGCAAACTGAAAAAAAAATGAAAAATTCGCTTAAAAAAAATATGTTTAAAAAAAAAAAAAAATATAAAAAAAATAATCTGGAAAAAAATGAAAATTTCTCTTTTCCAACCCCCCGAAAACCTACTTAAACCTCTCTTGCCACCCGCTCGCTACTCAAGCGTCCGACCCGCACCCGCTACGTCAATCCGGCCCACTCTAAGGCCACGTCCGACTCGAGTGATCTACTCACAGACACATAATAACGACTATTTTAAAAAAAAAAGAAGTAAACAGAGCAGTCTACGCGGCAGACCCCGCTCCGCGGATGGACGTGGGAGCATCTTCCGGGGGGTTTTATATTATCACGATAGAGTCTTGTAGAAGGGATTTCCAAAGTGTCGACCCCGAGAAATTGTCCGACCGATAATTACGGGGTTGGATCGGATCCCACCGCGTATACGCGTAGACAGGTATCCCTCCTCGATAACGGAGCTTACGCCATTTTTTAAAATTCGCCCCTAGGGGCGAACCTCCCTCATACTTAGCCCTCCGCAAACTGAAAAAAAAATGAAAAATTCGCTTAAAAAAAAATATGTTTAAAAAAAAAAAAAATATAAAAAAAATAATCTGGAAAAAAATGAAAATTTCTCTTTTCCAACCCCCCGAAAACCTACTTAAACCTCTCTTGCCACCCGCTCGCTACTCAAGCGTCCGACCCGCACCCGCTACGTCAATCCGGCCCACTCTAAGGCCACGTCCGACTCGAGTGATCTACTCACAGACACATAATAACGACTATTTAAAAAAAAAGAAGTAAACAGAGCAGTCTACGCGGCAGACCCCGCTCCGCGGATGGACGTGGGAGCATCTTCCGGGGGGTTTTATATTATCACGATAGAGTCTTGTAGAAGGGATTTCCAAAGTGTCGACCCCGAGAAATTGTCCGACCGATAATTACGGGGTTGGATCGGATCCCACCGCGTATACGCGTAGACAGGTATCCCTCCTCGATAACGGAGCTTACGCCATTTTTTAAAATTCGCCCCTAGGGGCGAACCTCCCTCATACTTAGCCCTCCGCAAACTGAAAAAAAAATGAAAAATTCGCTTAAAAAAAATATGTTAAAAAAAAAAAAAAAAAAAAAAAAGAGTCCACAAAATTTTTCAATAGTTTGACCTCCTCTACAAACTGGCACAGATTGGGCTCCCCCCGACCAACTCTATCAAAAGTTCCACTTTTTTTTCAAAATCACCGCTTCACCGTGCCAGCTTTTCAAAATCGTTCCGCGACCTCTAGATACCTTCCCAAGGGTCCCCTCTACCCTCCATTGGCCGAATCTTCCGCCTTCTGACCCCTACTCCCATCGCAAACTACTCCCGAAGTCGACTACCTCGCAAAGTGCCCTCCAGGGTGATTACAGCGCCGTAAATTCGCGCCCGAAGTTTTTTCCAAAATAGAAACGCCTCCCAGCCCTTCGGCTCCGGGCCCGCTGGATACCCCTACCGGTCCCCTAAAAAAACTCAAAAGGGACATCCCTCCGCAGACCGACGCAAAAGCCCCTACGGCTTAAAATAAAAAAATCCCACGCAAAATTGTTCCTCCGCCCTCGCCCTCCATCTTACCTTCCCCAAATAGCGCCCGCGCCCACCTAGCGCCCGCGCCCACTTAGCGCCCGTGTATCGCGAATGCCGCCGCAAGCCTTCCCCGAAAACCTTTCACTACCTCATACTTAGCCCTCCACAAACTGAAAAAAAAATGAAAAATTCGATTAAAAAAAAAATATCTTAAAAAAAAAAAAAAAAAAAGAAGTAAACAGAGTAGTCTACGCGGCAGACCCCGCTCCGCGGATGGACGTGGGAGCATCTTCCGGGGGGTTTTATATTATCACGATAGAGTCTTGTAGAAGGGATTTCCAAAGTGTCGACCCCGAGAAATTGTCCGACCGATAATTACGGGGTTGGATCGGATCCCACCGCGTATACGCGTAGACAGGTATCCCTCCTCGATAACGGAGCTTACGCCATTTTTAAAATTCGCCCCTAGGGGCGAACCTCCCTCATACTTAGCCCTCCGCAAACTGAAAAAAAAATGAAAAATTCGCTTAAAAAAAATATGTTTAAAAAAAAAAAAAAATATAAAAAAAATAATCTGGAAAAAAATGAAAATTTCTCTTTTCCAACCCCCCGAAAACCTACTTAAACCTCTCTTGCCACCCGCTCGCTACTCAAGCGTCCGACCCGCACCCGCTACGTCAATCCGGCCCACTCTAAGGCCACGTCCGACTCGAGTGATCTACTCACAGACACATAATAACGACTATTTTAAAAAAAAAGAAGTAAACAGAGCAGTCTACGCGGCAGACCCCGCTCCGCGGATGGACGTGGGAGCATCTTCCGGGGGGTTTTATATTATCACGATAGAGTCTTGTAGAAGGGATTTCCAAAGTGTCGACCCCGAGAAATTGTCCGACCGATAATTACGGGGTTGGATCGGATCCCACCGCGTATACGCGTAGACAGGTATCCCTCCTCGATAACGGAGCTTACGCCATTTTTTAAAATTCGCCCCTAGGGGCGAACCTCCCTCATACTTAGCCCTCCGCAAACTGAAAAAAAAATGAAAAATTCGCTTAAAAAAAATATGTTTAAAAAAAAAAAAAATATAAAAAAAATAATCTGGAAAAAAATGAAAATTTCTCTTTTCCAACCCCCCGAAAACCTACTTAAACCTCTCTTGCCACCCGCTCGCTACTCAAGCGTCCGACCCGCACCCGCTACGTCAATCCGGCCCACTCTAAGGCCACGTCCGACTCGAGTGATCTACTCACAGACACATAATAACGACTATTTTAAAAAAAAAGAAGTAAACAGAGAAGTCTACGCGGCAGACCCCGCTCCGCGGATGGACGTGGGAGCATCTTCCGGGGGGTTTTATATTATCACGATAGAGTCTTGTAGAAGGGATTTCCAAAGTGTCGACCCCGAGAAATTGTCCGACCGATAATTACGGGGTTGGATCGGATCCCACCGCGTATACGCGTAGACAGGTATCCCTCCTCGATAACGGAGCTTACGCCATTTTTTAAAATTCGCCCCTAGGGGCGAACCTCCCTCATACTTAGCCCTCCGCAAACTGAAAAAAAAATGAAAAATTCGCTTAAAAAAAATATGTTTAAAAAAAAAAAAAATATAAAAAAAATAATCTGGAAAAAAATGAAAATTTCTCTTTTCCAACCCCCCGAAAACCTACTTAAACCTCTCTTGCCACCCGCTCGCTACTCAAGCGTCCGACCCGCACCCGCTACGTCAATCCGGCCCACTCTAAGGCCACGTCCGACTCGAGTGATCTACTCACAGACACATAATAACGACTATTTTAAAAAAAAAGAAGTAAACAGAGCAGTCTACGCGGCAGACCCCGCTCCGCGGATGGACGTGGGAGCATCTTCCGGGGGGTTTTATATTATCACGATAGAGTCTTGTAGAAGGGATTTCCAAAGTGTCGACCCCGAGAAATTGTCCGACCGATAATTACGGGGTTGGATCGGATCCCACCGCGTATACGCGTAGACAGGTATCCCTCCTCGATAACGGAGCTTACGCCATTTTTTAAAATTCGCCCCTAGGGGCGAACCTCCCTCATACTTAGCCCTCCGCAAACTGAAAAAAAAATGAAAAATTCGCTTAAAAAAAATATGTTTAAAAAAAAAAAAATATAAAAAAAATAATCTGGAAAAAAATGAAAATTTCTCTTTTCCAACCCCCCGAAAACCTACTTAAACCTCTCTTGCCACCCGCTCGCTACTCAAGCGTCCGACCCGCACCCGCTACGTCAATCCGGCCCACTCTAAGGCCACGTCCGACTCGAGTGATCTACTCACAGACACATAATAACGACTATTTTAAAAAAAAAGAAGTAAACAGAGAAGTCTACGTCGGCAGACCCCGCTCCGCGGATGGACGTGGGAGCATCTTCCGGGGGGTTTTATATTATCACGATAGAGTCTTGTAGAAGGGATTTCCAAAGTGTCGACCCCGAGAAATTGTCCGACCGATAATTACGGGGTTGGATCGGATCCCACCGCGTATACGCGTAGACAGGTATCCCTCCTCGATAACGGAGCTTACGCCATTTTTTAAAATTCGCCCCTAGGGGCGAACCTCCCTCATACTTAGCCCTCCGCAAACTGAAAAAAAAATGAAAAATTCGCTTAAAAAAAATATGTTTAAAAAAAAAAAAAAAAAAAAAAAAAGAGTCCACAAAATTTTTCAATAGTTTGACCTCCTCTACAAACTGGCACAGATTGGGCTCCCCCCGACCACTCTAATCAAAAGTTCCACTTTTTTTTCAAAATCACCGCTTCACCGTGCAGCTTTTCAAAATCGTTCCGCGACCTCTAGATACCTTCCCAGGGTCCCCTCTACCCTCCATTGGCCGAATCTTCCGCCTTCTGACCCCTACTCCCATCGCAAACTACTCCCGAAGTCGACTACCTCGCAAAGTGCCCTCCAGGGTGATTACAGCGCCGTAAATTCGCGCCCGAAGTTTTTTCCAAAATAGAAACGCCTCCCAGCCCTTCGGCTCCGGGCCCGCTGGATACCCCTACCGGTCCCCTAAAAAAACTCAAAAGGGACATCCCTCCGCAGACCGACGCAAAAGCCCCTACGGCTTAAAATAAAAAAATCCCACGCAAAATTGTTCCTCCGCCCTCGCCCTCCATCTTACCTTCCCCAAATAGCGCCCGCGCCCACCTAGCGCCCGCGCCACTTAGCGCCCGTGTATCGCGAATGCCGCCGCAAGCCTTCCCCGAAAACCTTTCACTACCTCATACTTAGCCCTCCACAAACTGAAAAAAATGAAAAATTCGATTAAAAAAAAAATATCTTAAAAAAAAAAAAAAAAAAAAGTAAACAGAGTAGTCTACGCGGCAGACCCCGCTCCGCGGATGGACGTGGGAGCATCTTCCGGGGGGTTTTATATTATCACGATAGAGTCTTGTAGAAGGGATTTCCAAAGTGTCGACCCCGAGAAATTGTCCGACCGATAATTACGGGGTTGGATCGGATCTCACCGCGTATACGCGTAGACAGGTATCCCTCCTCGATACGGAGCTTACGCCATTTTTTAAAATTCGCCCCTAGGGGCGAACCTCCCTCATACTTAGCCCTCCGCAAACTGAAAAAAAAATGAAAAATTCGCTTAAAAAAAATATGTTTAAAAAAAAAAAAAAATATAAAAAAAATAATCTGGAAAAAAATGAAAATTTCTCTTTTCCAACCCCCCGAAAACCTACTTAAACCTCTCTTGCCACCCGCTCGCTACTCAAGCGTCCGACCCGCACCCGCTACGTCAATCCGGCCCACTCTAAGGCCACGTCCGACTCGAGTGATCTACTCACAGACACATAATAACGACTATTTAAAAAAAAAAGAAGTAAACAGAGCAGTCTACGCGGCAGACCCCGCTCCGCGGATGGACGTGGGAGCATCTTCCGGGGGGTTTTATATTATCACGATAGAGTCTTGTAGAAGGGATTTCCAAAGTGTCGACCCCGAGAAATTGTCCGACCGATAATTACGGGGTTGGATCGGATCCCACCGCGTATACGCGTAGACAGGTATCCCTCCTCGATAACGGAGCTTACGCCATTTTTAAAATTCGCCCCTAGGGGCGAACCTCCCTCATACTTAGCCCTCCGCAAACTGAAAAAAAAAATGAAAAATTCGCTTAAAAAAAATATGTTTAAAAAAAAAAAAAAATATAAAAAAAATAATCTGGAAAAAAAATGAAAATTTCTCTTTTCCAACCCCCCGAAAACCTACTTAAACCTCTCTTGCCACCCGCTCGCTACTCAAGCGTCCGACCCGCACCCGCTACGTCAATCCGGCCCACTCTAAGGCCACGTCCGACTCGAGTGATCTACTCACAGACACATAATAACGACTATTTTAAAAAAAAAGAAGTAAACAGAGCAGTCTACGCGGCAGACCCCGCTCCGCGGATGGACGTGGGAGCATCTTCCGGGGGGTTTTATATTATCACGATAGAGTCTTGTAGAAGGGATTTCCAAAGTGTCGACCCCGAGAAATTGTCCGACCGATAATTACGGGGTTGGATCGGATCCCACCGCGTATACGCGTAGACAGGTATCCCTCCTCGATAACGGAGCTTACGCCATTTTTTAAAATTCGCCCCTAGGGGCGAACCTCCCTCATACTTAGCCCTCCGCAAACTGAAAAAAAAATGAAAAATTCGCTTAAAAAAAATATGTTTAAAAAAAAAAAAAATATAAAAAAAATAATCTGGAAAAAAATGAAAATTTCTCTTTTCCAACCCCCCGAAACCTACTTAAACCTCTCTTGCCACCCGCTCGCTACTCAAGCGTCCGACCCGCACCCGCTACGTCAATCCGGCCCACTCTAAGGCCACGTCCGACTCGAGTGATCTACTCACAGACACATAATAACGACTATTTAAAAAAAAAAGAAGTAAACAGAGAAGTCTACGTCGGCAGACCCCGCTCCGCGGATGGACGTGGGAGCATCTTCCGGGGGGTTTTATATTATCACGATAGAGTCTTGTAGAAGGGATTTCCAAAGTGTCGACCCCGAGAAATTGTCCGACCGATAATTACGGGGTGGA
>JANLIY010000047.1:0-117978 GCA_029490685.1 Schizonepeta tenuifolia
GCAAATTTATTTTGGCCATAACTTCTTCGGTTCTCGCTCGATTCGGTCGATCTTTATGTCCACATAATCCTTATCTAAAGGCCTAAGATCCCTAATGATCGGAATTCTTGTCCATCGTGCCGAACAAAGGCCTTCACTTTTCGGGTCGGGCCCTAGGGGTACCCCAAGGCTCTCGGGGGCTGAAAAATCATCCGAAACGAAATGTTGATTTTTTCACACATTAGCACATTCACATGTATTTATGGCATTTTAGAGTGAGCTTGCGTAATTTGAAGGCCTAGATCGCAGGTAAATCGGCCGAATACGCCCCAAAATAGACACTTTTTCGCTTGTTTTGGACTCTCACGAAGTTCTCGTAAAGTAAAATAATAGAAAAAGTGGATTTTGACATTTCGGGGGATAGCCCTTGGAATAAGGTTTCCAACGCGACTTGAATCGGCCAAATCGGACAAATAGCCTAGAAGTTATGGCAAAAATAGTGGAACTGCGCAAAACGGGACCTGACGCAAAAACTATTTTGGCCATAACTTCTTCCTTTCTCGCCCGATTCGGTCGATCTTTATGTCCACAGAATCCTTATCTAAAGGCATAAGACCCCTAATGATCGGAATTCTTGTCCATCGTGCCGAACAAAGTGCTTCAATTTTCGGGCCGGGCCCTAGGGTTACCCCAAGGTGCTCGGGGTCTGAAAAATCATCCGAAACGAAATGTTGATTTTTTCGCATATTAGCACATTCATATGTATTTATGGCATTTTAAAGTGAGCTTGCGTAATTTGAAGGTCTAGATCGCGAGTAAATCGGCCTAATACGCCCAAAAATAGTCACTTTTTGCTTGTTTTGGACTCTCACGAAGTTCTCGTAAAGTAAAATAATAGGAAAAGTGGATTTTGACTTTTAGGGGGATAGCCCTTGGAATAAGGTTTCCAACGCGACTTGAATCGGCCAAATCGGACAAATAGCCTAGAAGTTATGGCAAAAATAGTGGAACTGCGCAAAACGGGATCCGACGCAAAAACTATTTTGGCCATAACTTCTTCGTTTCTCGCCCGATTCGGTCGATCTTTATGTCCACGGTATCCTTATCTAAAGAGCCAAGACCCTTCATGATTGGAATTCATATCCATCGTGCTGAACAAAGAGCTCCAATTTTGGGCCGGGCCCTAGGGGTATCCCCCTATGGGCCTGGGCTAAAAACTATTTTGGCCACAACTTCTGCGTTACTCGCCCGATGCGGCCGATATTTTTGTCCATAGAATCCTTATCTAAAGGCCTAAGAACCCTAATGATCGGAATACCTGTCCATCGTGCCCAACAAAGAGTTTCAATTTTCGGGCCGGGCCCTAGGGGTACCCCAAGGGGCTCGGGGGCTGAAAAATCATCCGAAACCAAATGTTGATTTTTTCACACATTACCACATTCACATGTATTTATGGCTTTTTAAATTGAGTTTGCGTAATTTGAAGGCCTAGATCGCAGGTAAATCGGCCGAATACGCCCCAAAATAGTCACTTTTTCGCTTGTTTTGGACTCTCATGAAGTTCTCATAAAGCAAAATAATAGGAAAAGTGGATTTTGACTTTTTGGGGCATAGCCCTTGGAATAAGGTTTCCAACGCCACTTGAATCGGCCAAATCGGACAAATAGCCTAGAAGTTATGGCAAAAATAGTGGAACTGCGCAAAACGGGACCTGACGCAAAATTTATTTTGGTCATAACTTCTTCGGTTCTCGCTCGATTCGGTCGATCTTTATGTCCACATAATCCTTATCTAAAGGCCTAAGATCCCTAATGATCGGAATTCTTGTCCATCGTGCCGAACAAAGGCCTTCACTTTTCGGGTCGGGCCCTAGGGGTACCCCAAGGCTCTCGGGGGCTGAAAAATCATCCGAAACGAAATGTTGATTTTTTCACACATTAGCACATTCACATGTATTTATGGCATTTTAGAGTGAGCTTGCGTAATTTGAAGGCCTAGATCGCAGGTAAATCGGCCGAATACGCCCCAAAATAGACACTTTTTCGCTTGTTTTGGACTCTCACGAAGTTCTCGTAAAGTAAAATAATAGAAAAAGTGGATTTTGACATTTAGGGGGATAGCCCTTGGAATAAGGTTTCCAACGCGACTTGAATCGGCCAAATCGGACAAATAGCCTAGAAGTTATGGCAAAAATAGTGGAACTGCGCAAAACGGGACCTGACGCAAAAACTATTTTGGCCATAACTTCTTCCTTTCTCGCCCGATTCGGTCGATCTTTATGTCCACAGAATCCTTATCTAAAGGCATAAGACCCCTAATGATCGGAATTCTTGTCCATCGTGCCGAACAAAGTGCTTCAATTTTCGGGCCGGGCCCTAGGGTTACCCCAAGGTGCTCGGGGGCTGAAAAATCATCCGAAACGAAATGTTGATTTTTTCGCATATTAGCACATTCACATGTATTTATGGCATTTTAAAGTGAGCTTGCGTAATTTGAAGGCCTAGATCGCGAGTAAATCGGCCTAATACGCCCCAAAATAGTCACTTTTTCGCTTGTTTTGGACTCTCACGAAGTTCTCGTAAAGTAAAATAATAGGAAAAGTGGATTTTGACTTTTTAGGGGATAGCCCTTGGAATAAGGTTTCCAACGCCACTTGAATCGGCCAAATCGGACAAATAGCCTAGAAGTTATGGCAAAAATAGTGGAACTGCGCAAAACGGGACCTGACGCAAAATTTATTTTGGCCATAACTTCTTCGGTTCTCGCTCGATTCGGTCGATCTTTATGTCCACATAATCCTTATCTAAAGGCCTAAGATCCCTAATGATCGGAATTCTTGTCCATCGTGCCGAACAAAGGCCTTCACTTTTCGGGTCGGGCCCTAGGGTTACCCCAAGGCTCTCGGGGGCTGAAAAATCATCCGAAACGAAATGTTGATTTTTTCACACATTAGCACATTCACATGTATTTATGGCATTTTAGAGTGAGCTTGCGTAATTTGAAGGCCTAGATCGCAGGTAAATCGGCCGAATACGCCCCAAAATAGACACTTTTTCGCTTGTTTTGGACTCTCACGAAGTTCTCGTAAAGTAAAATAATAGAAAAAGTGGATTTTGACATTTCAGGGGATAGCCCTTGGAATAAGGTTTCCAACGCGACTTGAATCGGCCAAATCGGACAAATAGCCTAGAAGTTATGGCAAAAATAGTGGAACTGCGCAAAACGGGACCTGACGCAAAAACTATTTTGGCCATAACTTCTTCCTTTCTCGCCCGATTCGGTCGATCTTTATGTCCACAGAATCCTTATCTAAAGGCATAAGACCCCTAATGATCGGAATTCTTGTCCATCGTGCCGAACAAAGTGCTTCAATTTTCGGGCCGGGCCCTAGGGGTCCCAAGGTGCTCGGGGGCTGAAAAATCATCCGAAACGAAATGTTGATTTTTTCGCACATTAGCACATTCACATGTATTTATGGCTTTTTAAATTGAGTTTGCGTAATTTGAAGGCCTAGATCGCAGGTAAATCAGCCGAATACGCCCCAAAATAGTCACTTTTTCGCTTGTTTTGGACTCTCATGAAGTTCTCATAAAGCAAAATAATAGGAAAAGTGGATTTTGACTTTTTGGGGCATAGCCCTTGGAATAAGGTTTCCAACGCCACTTGAATCGGCCAAATCGGACAAATAGCCTAGAAGTTATGGCAAAAATAGTGGAACTGCGCAAAACGGGACCTGACGCAAAATTTATTTTGGTCATAACTTCTTCGGTTCTCGCTCGATTCGGTCGATCTTTATGTCCACATAATCCTTATCTAAAGGCCTAAGATCCCTAATGATCGGAATTCTTGTCCATCGTGCCGAACAAAGGCCTTCACTTTTCGGGTCGGGCCCTAGGGGTACCCCAAGGCTCTCGGGGGCTGAAAAATCATCCGAAACGAAATGTTGATTTTTTCACACATTAGCACATTCACATGTATTTATGGCATTTTAGAGTGAGCTTGCGTAATTTGAAGGCCTAGATCGCAGGTAAATCGGCCGAATACGCCCCAAAATAGACACTTTTTCGCTTGTTTTGGACTCTCACGAAGTTCTCGTAAAGTAAAATAATAGAAAAAGTGGATTTTGACATTTAGGGGGATAGCCCTTGGAATAAGGTTTCCAACGCGACTTGAATCGGCCAAATCGGACAAATAGCCTAGAAGTTATGGCAAAAATAGTGGAACTGCGCAAAACGGGACCTAACGCAAAAACTATTTTGGCCATAACTTCTTCCTTTCTCGCCCGATTCGGTCGATCTTTATGTCCACAGAATCCTTATCTAAAGGCATAAGACCCCTAATGATCGGAATTCTTGTCCATCGTGCCGAACAAAGTGCTTCAATTTTCGGGCCGGGCCCTAGGGTTACCCCAAGGTGCTCGGGGGCTGAAAAATCATCCGAAACGAAATGTTGATTTTTCCGCATATTAGCACATTCATATGTATTTATGGCATTTTAAAGTGAGCTTGCGTAATTTGAAGGCCTAGATCGCGAGTAAATCGGCCTAATACGCCCAAAAATAGTCACTTTTTCGCTTGTTTTGGACTCTCACGAAGTTCTCGTAAAGTAAAATAATAGGAAAAGTGGATTTTGACTTTTAGGGGGATAGCCCTTGGAATAAGGTTTCCAACGCGACTTGAATCGGCCAAATCGGACAAATAGCCTAGAAGTTATGGCAAAAATAGTGGAACTGCGCAAAACGGGATCCGACGCAAAAACTATTTTGGCCATAACTTCTTCGTTTCTCGCCCGATTCGGTCGATCTTTATGTCCACGGTATCCTTATCTAAAGAGCCAAGACCCTTCATGATTGGAATTCATATCCATCGTGCTGAACAAAGAGCTCCAATTTTGGGCCGGGCCCTAGGGGTATCCCCTATGGGCCTGGGCTAAAAACTATTTTGGCCACAACTTCTGCGTTACTCGCCCGATGCGGCCGATATTTTTGTCCATAGAATCCTTATCTAAAGGCCTAAGAACCCTAATGATCGGAATACCTGTCCATCGTGCCCAACAAAGAGTTTCAATTTTCGGGCCGGGCCCTAGGGGTACCCCAAGGGGCTCGGGGGCTGAAAAATCATCCGAAACCAAATGTTGATTTTTTCACACATTAGCACATTCACATGTATTTATGGCTTTTTAAATTGAGTTTGCGTAATTTGAAGGCCTAGATCGCGAATAAATCGGCCGAATACGCCCCAAAATAGTCACTTTTTCGCTTGTTTTGGACTCTCATGAAGTTCTCATAAAGCAAAATAATAGGAAAAGTGGATTTTGACTTTTTGGGGGATAGCCCTTGGAATAAGGTTTTCCAACGCCACTTGAATCGGCCAAATCGGACAAATAGCCTAGAAGTTATGGCAAAAATAGTGGAACTGCGCAAAACGGGACCTGACGCAAAAACTATTTTGGCCATAACTTCTTCGTTTCTCGCCCGATTTGGTCGATCTTTATGTTCACAGAATCCTTATCTAAAGGCATAAGACCCTTAATGATCGGAATTCTTGTCCATCGTGCCGAACAAAGGGCTTCAATTTTCGGGCCGGGCCCTAGGGTTACCCCAAGGTGCTCGGGGGCTGAAAAATCATCTGAAACGAAATGTTGATTTTTTCGCATATTAGCACATTCACATGTATTTATGGCATTTTAAAGTGAGCTTGCGTAATTTGAAGGCCTAGATCGCGAGTAAATCGGCCTAATACGCCCCAAAATAGTCACTTTTTCGCTTGTTTTGGACTCTCACGAAGTTCTCGTAAAGTAAAATAATAGGAAAAGTGGATTTTGACTTTTAGGGGGATAGCCCTTGGAATAAGGTTTCCAACGCCACTTGAATCGGCCAAATCGGACAAATAGCCTAGAAGTAATGGCAAAAATAGTGGAACTGCGCAAAACGGGACCCGACGCAAAATTTATTTTGGCCATAACTTCTTCGGTTCTTGCCCGATTCGATCGATCTTTATGTCCACATAATCCTTATCTAAAGGCCTAAGACCCCTAATGATCGGAATTCTTGTCCATCGTGCCGAACAAAGGCCATCAATTTCCGGGCCGAGCCCTAGGGGTACCCCAAGGGGCTCGGGGCTGAAAAATCATCCGAAACGAAATGTTGATTTTTTCACACATTAGCACATTCACATGTATTTATGGCATTTTAAAGTGTGCTTGCGTAATTTGAAGGCCTAGATCGCAGGTAAATCGGCCCAATACGCCCCAAAATAGACACTTTTTCGCTTGTTTTGGACTCTCACGAAGTTCTCGTAAAGTAAAATAATAGGAAAAGTGGATTTTTACTTTTAGAGGGATAGCCCTTGGAATAAGGTTTCCTACGCGACTTGAATCGGCCAAATCGGACAAATAGCCTAGAAGTTATGGCAAAAATAGTGGAACTGCGCAAAACGGGACCTGACGCAAAAACTATTTTGGCCATAACTTCTTCGTTTCTCGCCCGATTCAGTCGATCTTTATGTCCACAGAATCCTTATCTAAAGGCATAAGACCCCTAATGATCGGAATACTTGTCCATCGTGTCGAACAAAGGGCTTCAATTTTCGGGCCGGGCCCTAGGGTTACCCCAAGGTGCTCGGGGGCTGAAAAATCATCCGAAACGAAATATTGATTTTTTCACATATTAGCACATTCACATGTATTTATGGCATTTTAAAGTGAGCTTGCGTAATTTGAAGGCCTAGATCGCGAGTAAATCGGCCTAATACGCCCAAAAATAGTCACTTTTTCGCTTGTTTTGGACATCTCACGAAGTTCTCGTAAAGTAAAATAATAGGAAAAGTAGATTTTGACTTTTAGGGGGATAGCCCTTGGAATAAGGTTTCCAACGCGACTTGAATCGGCCAAATCGGACAAATAGCCTAGAAGTTATGGCAAAAATAGTGGAACCCTAAAAATAGCCTAGAAGTTATGGCAAAAATAGCCTAGAAGTTATGGACAAAACGGGATCCGACGCAAAAACTATTTTGGCCATAACTTCTTCGTTTCTCGCCCGATTCGGTCGATCTTTATGTCCACGGTATCCTTATCTAAAGAGCCAATACCCTTCATGATTGGAATTCATATCCATCGTGCTGAACAAAGAGCTCCAATTTTGGGCCGGGCCCTATGGGTACCCCCTATGGGCCTGGGCTAAAAACTATTTTGGACATAACTTCTGCGTTACTCGCCCGATGCGGCCGATATTTTTATCCATAGAATCCTTATCTAAAGGCCTAAGACCCCTAATGATCGGAATACCTGTCCATCGTGCCCAACAAAGAGTTTCAATTTTCGGGCCGGGCCCTAGGGGTACCCCAAGGGGCTCGGGGGCTGAAAAATCACCCGAAATGAAATGTTGATTTTTTCGCACATTAGCAAATTCACATGTATTTATGGCATTTTAAAGTGAGCTTGCGTAATTTGAAGGCCTAGATCGCGAGTAAATCGGCCGAATACGCCCCAAAATAGTCACTTTTTCGCTTGTTTTGGACTCTGATGAAGTTCTCATAAAGCAAAATAATAGGAAAAGTGGATTTTGACTTTTTGGGGGATAGCCCTTGGAAATAAGGTTTCCAACGCCACTTGAATCGGCCAAATCGGACAAATAGCCTAGAAGTTATGGCAAAAATAGTGGAACTGCGCCAAACGGGACCTGACGCAAAAACTATTTTGGCCATAACTTCTTCCGTTTCTCGCCCGATTCGGTCGATCTTTATGTCTACAGAATCCTTATCTAAAGGCATAAGACCCCTAATGATCGGAAATTCTTGTCCATCGTACGACGAACAAAGGGCTTCAATTTTCGGGGCCGGGCCCTAGGGTTACCCCAAGGTGCTCGGGGGCTGAAAAATCATCTGAAACGAATGTTGATTTTTTTCGCCATATTAGCACATTCACATGTATTTATGGCATTTTAAAGTGAGCTTGCGTAATTTGAAGGCCTAGATTCGATAGTAAATCGGCCGAATACGCCCCAAAATAGTCACTTTTTTTTCGCTTGTTATGGACTCTCACGAAGTTCTCATAAAGCAAAATAATAGGAAAAGTGGATTTTGACTTTTTGGGGGATAGCCCTTGGAATAAGGTTTCCAACGCCACTTGAATCTGCCAAATCGGACAAATAGCCTAGAAGTTATGGCAAAAATAGTGGAACTGCGCAAAACGGTACCTGACGCAAAAAACTATTTTCGCCATAACTTCTTCGTTTCTCGCCAGATTCGGTCGATCTTTATGTCCACAGAATCCTTATCTAAAGGCATAAGACCCCTAATGATCAGAATTCTTGTCCATCGTGCCGAACAAAGGGCTTTCAATTTTCGGGCCGGGCCCTAGGGTTACCCCAAGGTGCTCGGGGGCTGAAAAATCATCTGAAACGAAATGTTGATTTTTTCGCCATATTAGCACATTCAACATGTATTTATGGCATTTTAAAGTGAGCTTGCGTAATTTGAAGGCCTAGATCGCGAGTAAATCGGCCTAATACGCCCCAAAATAGTCACTTTTTCGCTTGTTTTGGACTCTCACGAAGTTCTCGTAAAGTAAAATAATAGGAAAAGTGGATTTGACTTTTAGGGGGATAGCCCTTGGAATAAGGTTTCCAACGCGACTTGAATCGGCCAAATCGGACAAATAGCCTAGAAGTTATGGCACAAATAGTGGAACCCTAAAAATAGCCTAGAAGTTATGGCAAAAATAGTGGAACCCTAAAAATAGCCTAGAAGTTACGGCATAAAAATAGCCTCGAAGTTATGGACAAAACGGGATCCGACGCAAAAACTATTTTGGCCATAACTTCTTCGTTTCTTCTCGCCCGATTCGGTCGATCTTTATGTCCACGATATCCTTATCTAAAGAGCCAATACCTTCATGATTGGAATTCATATCCATCGTGCTGAACAAAGAGCTCCAATTTGGGCCGGGCCCTAGGGGTACCCCCCTATGGGCCTGGGCTAAAAACTATTTTGGACATAACTTCTGCGTTACTCGCCCGATGCGGCCGATATTTTTATCCATAGAATCCTTATCTAAAGGCCTAAGACCCCTAATGATCGGAATATACCTGTCCATCGTGCCCAACAAAGAGTTTCAATTTTCGGGCCGGGCCCTAGGGGGTACCTCAAGGGGCTCGGGGGCTGAAAAATCATCCGAAACCAAAATGTTGATTTTTTCACACATTAGCACATTCACATGTATTTATGGCTTTTTAACTTGAGTTTGCGTAATTTCAAGGCCTAGATCGCAGGTAAATCGGCCGAATACGCCCCCAAATAATCACTTTTTCGCTTGTTTTGGACTCTCATGAAGTTCTCGTAAAGTAAAATAATAGGAAAAGTGGATTTTGACTTTTTTGGGGGATAGCCATTAGAATAAGATTTCCAACGCCGCTTGAATCGGCCAAATCGTACAAATAGCCTATAAGTTATGGCAAAAATAGTGGAACTGCGCAAAACGGGATCCGACGCAAAAACTATTTTGGCCATAACTTCTTCGTTTTCTCGCCCGATTCGGTCGATCTTTATGTCCACGGTATCCTTATCTAAAGAGCCAAGACCCTTCATGATTGGAATTCATATCCATCGTGCTGAACAAAGAGCTCCAATTTTGGGCCGGGCCCTAGGGGTACCCCCCTATGGGCCTGGGCTAAAAACTATTTTGGCATAACTTCTGCGTTACTCGCCCGATGCAGCCGATATTTTTGTCCATAGAATCCTTATCTAAAGGCCTAAGACCCCTAATGATCGGAATACCTGTCCATCGTGCCCAACAAAGAGTTTCAATTTTCGGGCCGGGCACTAGGGGTACACCCTAGGGGCTCGGGGGCTGAAAAATCATCCGAAATGAAATTGTTGATTTTTTTCGCACATTAGCACATTCACATGTATTTATGGCATTTTAAAGTGAGCTTGTGTAATTTGAAGGCCTAGATCGCAGGTAAATCGGCCGAATACGCCCCCAAATAGTCACTTTTTTCGCTTGTTTTGGACTCTCACGAAGTTCTCGTAAAGTAAAATAATAAGAAAAGTGGATTTTACTTTTTGGGGGATAGCCCTTAGAATAAGGTTCCAACGCCGTTTGAATCGGCCAAATCGTACAAATAGCCTATAAGTTATGGCAAAAATAGTGGAACTGCGCAAAACGGGACCCGACGCAAAAACTATTTTGGTCATAACTTCTTCCTTTCTCGCCCGATTAGGTCTATCTTTATGTCCATGGTATCATTATCTAAAGGCCCCAAGACCCTTCATGATTGGAATTCATATCCATCGTGCTGAATAAAGAGCTCCAATTTGGGCCGGGCCCTAGGGGTACCCCCCTATGGGCCTGGGCTAAAAACTATTTTGGTCATAACTTCTGCGTTACTCCCCCGATTCGGCCGATATTTTTGTCCATAGAATCCTTATCTAAAGGCCTAAGCCCCTAATGATCGGAATACCTGGTCCATCGTGCCAAAACAAAGAGATTCAAATTTTCAGGTCGGGCCCTAGGGGTACCCCTAGGGGCTCGGGGGCTGAAAAATCATCCGAAATGAAATGTTGATTTTTTTCGCACATTAGCACATTCACATGTATTTATGGCATTTTAAAGTGGAGCTTGCGTAATTTGAAGGCCTAGATCGCGAGTAAATCGGCCGAATACGCCCCAAAATAGTCACTTTTTTCGCTTGTTTTGGACTCTCATGAAGTTCTTATAAGTAAATAATAGGAAAAGTGGATTTTGACTTTTTGGGAGATAGCCCTTGAAATAAGGTTTTCCAACGCCACTTGAACCGGCCAAATCGGACAAATAGCCTAGAAGTTATGGCAAAAAATAGTGGAACTGCGCAAAACGGGACCTGACGCAAAAATTATTTTGGCCATAAACTTCTTCGTTTCTCGCCCGATTCGGTCGATCTTTATGTTCACAGAATCCTTATCTAAAGGCATAAGGACCCCTAATGATCGGAATTCTTGTCCATCGTGTCCGAACAAAGGGCTTCAATTTTCGGGCCGGGCCCTAGGGTTACCCCAAGGTGCTCGGGGGCTGAAAAATCATCTGAAACGAAATGTTGATTTTTTTCGCATATTAGCACATTCACATGTATTTATGGCATTTTAAAGTGAGCTTGCGTAATTTGAAGGCCTAGATCGCGAGTAAATCGGCCTAATACGCCCCAAAATAGTAACTTTTTCGCTTGTTTTGGACTCTCACGAAGTTCTCGTAAAGTAAAATAATAGGAAAAGTGGATTTTGACTTTTAGGGGGATAGCCCTTGGAATAAGGTTTCCAACGCGACTTGAATCGGCCAAATCGGACAAATAGCCTAGAAGTTATGGCAAAAAATAGTGGAACTGCGCAAAACGGGACCTGACGCAAAAAACTATTTTGGCCATAACTTCTTCGTTTCTCGCCCGATTCGGTCGATCTTTATGTCTACAGAATCCTTATCTAAAGGCATAAGACCCCTAATGATCGGAATTCTTTTCCATCGTACCGAACAAAGGGCTTCAATTTTCGGGCCGGGCCCTAGGGTTACCCCAAGGTGCTCGGGAGCTGAAAAATCATCCGAAACGAAATGTTGATTTTTTCCAATATTAGCACATTCACATGTATTTATGGCATTTTAAAGTGAGCTTGCGTAATTTGAAGGCCTAGATCGCTAGTAAATCGGCCGAATACGCCCCAAAATAGTCACTTTTTCGCTTGCTATGGACTCTCACGAAGTTCTCAGAAGCAAAAATAATAGGAAAAGTGGATTTTGACTTTTTGGGGATAGCCCTTAGAATAAGGTTTCCAACGCCACTTGAATCTGCCAAATCGGACAAATAGCCTAGAAGTTATGGCAAAAATAGTGGAACTGCGCAAAACGGTACCTGACGCAAAAAACTATTTTGGCCATAACTTCTTCGTTTCTCGCCCGATTCGGTCGATCTTTATGTCCACAGAATCCTTATCTAAAGGCATAAGACCCCTAATGATCGGAATTCTTGTCCATCGTGCCGAACAAAGGGCTTCAATTTTCGGGCCGGGCCCTAGGGTTACCCCAAGGTGCTCGGGGGCTGAAAAATCATCTGAAACGAAATGTTGATTTTTTCGCATATTAGCACATGCACATGTATTTATGGCATTTTAAAGTGAGCTTGCGTAATTTGAAGGCCTAGATCGCGAGTAAATCGGCCTAATACGCCCCAAAATAGTCACTTTTTCGCTTGTTTTGGACTCTCACGAAGTTCTCGTAAAGTAAATAATAGGAAAAGTGGATTTTGACTTTTAGGGGGATAGCCCTTGGAATAAGGTTTCCAACGCGACTTGAATCGGCCAAATCGGACAAATAGCCTAGAAGTTATGGCAAAAATAGTGGAACTGCGCAAAACGGGACCGGACGCAAAAACTATTTTGGCCATAACTTCTTCGTTTCTCGCCCGATTCGGTCGATCTTTATGTCTACAGAATCCTTATCTAAAGGCATAAGACCCCTAATGATCGGAATTCTTGTCCATCGTGCCGAACAAAGGGCTTCAATTTTCGGGCCGGGCCCTAGGGTTTACCCCAAGGTGCTCGGGGGCTGAAAAATCATCCGAAACGAAATGTTGATTTTTTCGCATATTAGCACATTCACATGTATTTATGGCATTTTAAAGTGAGCTTGCGTAATTTGAAGGCCTAGATCGCGAGTAAATCGTCCGAATACGCCCCAAAATAGTCACTTTTTCGCTTGTTTTGGACTCTCACGAAGTTCTCATAAAGCAAAATAATAGCAAAAGTGGATTTTGACTTTTAGGGGGATAGCCCTTGGAATAAAGTTTCCAACGCGACTTGAATCGGCCAAATCGGACAAATAGCCTAGAAGTTATGGCAAAAATAGTGGAACTGCGCAAAACGGGATCCGACGCAAAAACTATTTTGGCCATAACTTTCTTCGTTTCTCGCCCGATTCGGTCGATCTTTATGTCCACGGTATCCTTATCTAAAGAGCCAAGACCCTTCATGATTGGAATTCATATCCATCGTGCTGAACAAAGAGCTCCAATTTTGGGCCGGGCCCTAGGGGTACCCCCCTATGGGCCTGGGCTTAAAAACTATTTTGGCCATAACTTCTGCGTTACTCGCCCGATGCGGCCGATATTTTTGTCCATAGAATCCTTATCTAAAGGCCCTAAGACCCCTAATGATCGGAATACCTGTCCATCGTGCCCAACAAAGAGTTTTCAATTTTCGGGCCGGGCACTAGGGGTACCCCTAGGGGCTCGGGGGCTGAAAAATCATCCGAAATGAAATGTTGATTTTTTCGCACATTAGCACATTCACATGTATTTATGGCATTTCAAAGTGAGCTTGTGTAATTTGAAGGCCTAGATCGCAGGTAAATCGGCCGAATACGCCCCCAAATAGTCACTTTTTCGCTTGGTTTTGGACTCTCACGAAGTTCTCATAAAGCAAAATAATAGGAAAAGTGGATTTTGACTTTTTGGGGGATAGCCCTTGGAATAAGGTTTCCAACGCCACTTGAATCGGCCAAATCGGACAAATAGCCTAGAAGTTATGGCAAAAATAGTGGAACTGCGCAAAACGGTACCTGACGCAAAAAAACTATTTTGGCCATAACTTCTTCGTTTCTCGCCCGATTCGGTCGATCTTTATGTCCACAGAATCCTTATCTAAAGGCATAAGACCCCTAATGATCGGAATTCTTGTCCATCGTGCCGAACAAAGGGCTTCAATTTTCGGGCCGGGCCCTAGGGTTTACCCCAAGGTGCTCGGGGGCTGAAAAATCATCTGAAACGAAATGTTGATTTTTCGCATATTAGCACATGCACATGTAATTTATGGCATTTTAAAGTGAGCTTGCGTAATTTGAAGGCCTAGATCGCGAGTAAATCGGCCTAATACGCCCCAAAATAGTCACTTTTTCGCTTGTTTTGGACTCTCACGAAGTTCTCGTAAAGTAAATAATAGGAAAAAGTGGATTTTGACTTTTAGGGGGATAGCCCTTGGAATAAGGTTTCCAACGCGACTTGAATCGGCCAAATCGGACAAATAGCCTAGAAGTTATGGCAAAAATAGTGGAACAGCGCAAAACGGGACCGGACGCAAAAACTATTTGGCCATAACTTCTTCGTTTCTCGCCCGATTCGGTTGATCTTTATGTCTACAGAATCCTTATCTAAAGGCATAAGACCCCTAATGATCGGAATTCTTGTCCATCGTGCCGAACAAAGGGCTTCAATTTTCGGGCCGGGGCCCTAGGGTTACCCCTAAGGTGCTCGGGGGCTGAAAAATCATCCGAAACGAAATGTTGATTTTTTCGCATATTAGCACATTCACATGTATTTATGGCATTTTAAAGTGAGCTTGCGTAATTTGAAGGCCTAGATCGCGAGTAAATCGTCCGAATACGCCCCAAAATAGTCACTTTTTCGCTTGTTTTGGATTCTCACGAAGTTCTCATAAAGCAAAATAATAGCAAAAGTGGATTTTGACTTTTAAGGGGATAGCCCTTGGAATAAAGTTTCCAACGCGACTTGAATCGGCCAAATCGGACAAATAGCCTAGAAGTTATGGCAAAAATAGTGGAACTGCGCAAAACGGATCCGACGCAAAAACTATTTTGGCCATAACTTCTTCGTTTCTCGCCCGATTCGGTCGATCTTTATGTCCACGGTATCCTTATCTAAAGAGCCAAGACCCTTCATGATTGGAATTCATATCCATCGTGCTGAACAAAGAGCTCCAATTTTGGGCCGGGCCCTAGGGGTACCCCCCTATGGGCCTGGGCTAAAAACTATTTTGGCCATAACTTCTGCGTTACTCGCCCGATGCGGCCGATATTTTTGTCCATAGAATCCTTATCTAAAGGCCTAAGACCCCTAATGATCGGAATACCTGTCATCGTGCCAACAAAGAGTTTCAATTTTCGGGCCGGGCACTAGGGGTACCCCTAGGGGCTCGGGGGCTGAAAAATCATCCGAAATGAAATGTTGATTTTTTCGCACATTAGCACATTCACATGTATTTATGGCATTTCAAAGTGAGCTTGTGTAATTTGAAGGCCTAGATCGCAGGTAAATCGGCCGAATACGCCCCCAAATAGTCACTTTTCGTTTGTTTTGGACTCTCACGAAGTTCTCGTAAAGTAAAATAATAAGAAAAGTGGATTTTTACTTTTTGGGGAATAGCCCTTAGAATAAGGTTTCCAACGCCGTTTGAATCGGCCAAATCGTACAAATAGCCTATAAGTTATGGCAAAAATAGTGGAACTGCGCAAAACGGGACCCGACGCAAAAACTCTTTTGGTCATAACTTCTTCGTTTCTCGCCCGATTAGGTTTATCTTTATGTCCATGGTATCATTATCTAAAGGCCCAAGACCCTTCATGATTGGAATTCATATCCATCGTGCTGAATAAAGAGCTCCAATTTTGGGCCGGGCCCTATGGGTACCCCCCCTATGGGCCTGGGCTAAAAACTATTTTGGTCATAACTTCTGCGTTACTCCCCCGATTCGGCCGATATTTTGTCCATAGAATCCTTATCTAAAGGCCTAAGCCCCTACTGATCGGAATACCTGTCCATCGTGCCAAACAAAGAGATTCAATTTTTAGATCGGACCCTAGGGGTATCCCTAGGGGCTCGGGGGCTGAAAAATCATCCGAAATGAAATGTTGATTTTTTCGCACATTAGCACATTCACATGTATTTATGGCATTTTAAAGTGAGCTTGCGTAATTTGAAGGCCTAGATCGCGAATAAATCGGCCGAATACGCCCCAAAATAGTCACTTTTTCGCTTGTTTTGGACTCTCATGAAGTTCTCATAAAGCAAAATAATAGGAAAAGTGGATTTTGACTTTTTGGGGGATATCCCTTGGAATAAGGTTTCCAACGCCACTTGAATCGGCCAAATCGGACAAATAGCCTAGAAGTTATGGCAAAAATAGTGGAACTGCGCAAAACGGGACCGGACGCAAAAACTATTTTGGCCATAACTTCTTCGTTTCTCGCCCGATTCGGTCGATCTTTATGTCTACAGAATCCTTATCTAAAGGCATAAGACCCCTAATGATCGGAATTCTTGTCCATCGTGCCGAACAAAGGGCTTCAATTTTCGGCCGGGCCCTAGGGTTTACCCCAAGGTGCTCGGGGGCTGAAAAATCATCCGAAACGAAATGTTGATTTTTTCGCATATTAGCACATTCACATGTATTTATGGCATTTTAAAGTGAGCTTGCGTAATTTGAAGGCCTAGATCGCGAGTAAATCGTCCGAATACGCCCCAAAATAGTCACTTTTTCGCTTGTTTTGGACTCTCACGAAGTTCTCATAAAGCAAAATAATAGCAAAAGTGGATTTTGACTTTTAGGGGGATAGCCCTTGGAATAAAGTTTCCAACGCGACTTGAATCGGCCAAATCGGACAAATAGCCTAGAAGTTATGGCAAAAATAGTGGAACTGCGCAAAACGGGATCCGACGCAAAAACTATTTTGGCCATAACTTCTTCGTTTCTCGCCCGATTCGGTCGATCTTTATGTCCACGGTATCCTTATCTAAAGAGCCAAGACCCTTCATGATTGGAATTCATATCCATCGTGCTGAACAAAGAGCTCCAATTTTGGGCCGGGCCCTAGGGGTACCCCCCTATGGGCCTGGGCTAAAAACTATTTTGGCCATAACTTCTGCGTTACTCGCCCGATGCGGCCCGATATTTTTGTCCATAGAATCCTTATCTAAAGGCCTAAGACCCCTAATGATCGGAATACCTGTCCATCGTGCCCAACAAAGAGTTTCAATTTTCGGGCCGGGCACTAGGGGTACCCCTAGGGGCTCGGGGGCTGAAAAATCATCCGAAATGAAATGTTGATTTTTTTCGCACATTAGCACATTCACATGTATTTATGGCATTTCAAAGTGAGCTTGTGTAATTTGAAGGCCTAGATCGCAGGTAAATCGGCCGAATACGCCCCCAAATAGTCACTTTTTCGCTTGTTTTGGACTCTCACGAAGTTCTCATAAAGCAAAATAATAGGAAAAGTGGATTTTGACTTTTTGGGGGATAGCCCTTGGAATAAGGTTTCCAACGCCACTTGAATCGGCCAAATCGGACAAATAGCCTAGAAGTTATGGCAAAAATAGTGGAACTGCGCAAAACGGTACCTGACGCAAAAAACTATTTTGGCCATAACTTCTTCGTTTCTCGCCCGATTCGGTCGATCTTTATGTCCACAGAATCCTTATCTAAAGGCATAAGACCCCTAATGATCGGAATTCTTGTCCATCGTGCCGAACAAAGGGCTTCAATTTTCGGGCCGGGCCCTAGGGTTACCCCAAGGTGCTCGGGGGCTGAAAAATCATCTGAAACGAAATGTTGATTTTTTCGCATATTAGCACATGCACATGTATTTATGGCATTTTAAAGTGAGCTTGCGTAATTTGAAGGCCTAGATCGCGAGTAAATCGGCCTAATACGCCCCAAAATAGGTCACTTTTTCGCTTGTTTTGGACTCTCACGAAGTTCTCGTAAAGTAAATAATAGGAAAAGTGGATTTTGACTTTAGGGGGATAGCCCTTGGAATAAGGTTTCCAACGCGACTTGAATCGGCCAAATCGGACAAATAGCCTAGAAGTTATGGCAAAAATAGTGGAACAGCGCAAAACGGGACCGGACGCAAAAACTATTTTGGCCATAACTTCTTCGTTTCTCGCCCGATTCGGTTGATCTTTATGTCTACAGAATCCTTATCTAAAGGCATAAGACCCCTAATGATCGGAATTCTTGTCCATCGTGCCGAACAAAGGGCTTCAATTTTCGGGCCGGGCCCTAGGGTTACCCCAAGGTGCTCGGGGGCTGAAAAATCATCCGAAACGAAATGTTGATTTTTTCGCATATTAGCACATTCACATGTATTTATGGCATTTTAAAGTGAGCTTGCGTAATTTGAAGGCCTAGATCGCGAGTAAATCGTCCGAATACGCCCCAAAAATAGTCACTTTTTCGCTTGTTTGGATTCTCACGAAGTTCTCATAAAGCAAAATAATAGCAAAAGTGGATTTTGACTTTTAAGGGGATAGCCCTTGGAATAAAGTTTCCAACGCGACTTGAATCGGCCAAATCGGACAAATAGCCTAGAAGTTATGGCAAAAATAGTGGAACTGCGCAAAACGGGATCCGACGCAAAAACTATTTTGGCCATAACTTCTTCGTTTCTCGCCCGATTCGGTCGATCTTTATGTCCACGGTATCCTTATCTAAAGAGCCAAGACCCTTCATGATTGGAATTCATATCCATCGTGCTGAACAAAGAGCTCCAATTTTGGGCCGGGCCCTAGGGGTACCCCCCTATGGGCCTGGGCTAAAAAACTATTTTGGCCATAACTTCTGCGTTACTCGCCCGATGCGGCCGATATTTTTGTCCATAGAATCCTTATCTAAAGGCCTAAGACCCCTAATGATCGGAATACCTGTCCATCGTGCCCAACAAAGAGTTTCAATTTTCGGGCCGGGCACTAGGGGTACCCCTAGGGGCTCGGGGGCTGAAAAATCATCCGAAATGAAATGTTGATTTTTTCGCACATTAGCACATTCACATGTATTTATGGCATTTCAAAGTGAGCTTGTGTAATTTGAAGGCCTAGATCGCAGGTAAATCGGCCGAATACGCCCCCAAATAGTCACTTTTTCGTTTGTTTTGGACTCTCACGAAGTTCTCGTAAAGTAAAATAATAAGAAAAGTGGATTTTTACTTTTTGGGGAATAGCCCTTAGAATAAGGTTTCCAACGCCGTTTGAATCGGCCAAATCGTACAAATAGCCTATAAGTTATGGCAAAAATAGTGGAACTGCGCAAAACGGGACCCGACGCAAAAACTCTTTTGGTCATAACTTCTTCGTTTCTCGCCCGATTAGGTTTATCTTTATGTCCATGGTATCATTATCTAAAGGCCCAAGACCCTTCATGATTGGAATTCATATCCATCGTGCTGAATAAAGAGCTCCAATTTTGGGCCGGGCCCTATGGGTACCCCCCTATGGGCCTGGGCTAAAAACTATTTTGGTCATAACTTCTGCGTTACTCCCCCGATTCGGCCGATATTTTTGTCCATAGAATCCTTATCTAAAGGCCTAAGCCCCTACTGATCGGAATACCTGTCCATCGTGCCAAACAAAGAGATTCAATTTTTAGATCGGACCCTAGGGGTATCCCTAGGGGCTCGGGGGCTGAAAAATCATCCGAAATGAAATGTTGATTTTTTCGCACATTAGCACATTCACATGTATTTATGGCATTTTAAAGTGAGCTTGCGTAATTTGAAGGCCTAGATCGCGAATAAATCGGCCGAATACGCCCCAAAATAGTCACTTTTTCGCTTGTTTTGGACTCTCATGAAGTTCTCATAAAGCAAAATAATAGGAAAAGTGGATTTTGACTTTTTGGGGGATATCCCTTGGAATAAGGTTTCCAACGCCACTTGAATCGGCCAAATCGGACAAATAGCCTAGAAGTTATGGCAAAAATAGTGGAACTGCGCAAAACGGTACCTGACGCAAAAAACTATTTTGGCCATAACTTCTTCGTTTCTCGCCCGATTCGGTCGATCTTTATGTCCACAGAATCCTTATCTAAAGGCATAAGACCCCTAATGATCGGAATTCTTGTCCATCGTGCCGAACAAAGGGCTTCAATTTTCGGGCCGGGCCCTAGGGTTACCCCAAGGTGCTCGGGAGCTGAAAAATCATCCGAAACGAAATGTTGATTTTTTCCAATATTAGCACATTCACATGTATTTATGGCATTTTAAAGTGAGCTTGCGTAATTTGAAGGCCTAGATCGCTAGTAAATCGGCCGAATACGCCCCAAAATAGTCACTTTTTCGCTTGCTATGGACTCTCACGAAGTTCTCATAAAGCAAAATAATAGGAAAAGTGGATTTTGACTTTTTGGGGGATAGCCCTTGGAATAAGGTTTCCAACGCCACTTGAATCTGCCAAATCGGACAAATAGCCTAGAAGTTATGGCAAAAATAGTGGAACTGCGCAAAACGGTACCTGACGCAAAAAACTATTTTGGCCATAACTTCTTCGTTTCTCGCCCGATTCGGTCGATCTTTATGTCCACAGAATCCTTATCTAAAGGCATAAGACCCCTAATGATCGGAATTCTTGTCCATCGTGCCGAACAAAGGGCTTCAATTTTCGGGCCGGGCCCTAGGGTTACCCCAAGGTGCTCGGGGGCTGAAAAATCATCTGAAACGAAATGTTGATTTTTTCGCATATTAGCACATGCACATGTATTTATGGAATTTTAAAAGTGAGCTTGCGTAATTTGAAGGCCTAGATCGCGAGTAAATCGGCCTAATACGCCCCAAAATAGTCACTTTTTTCGCTTGTTTTGGACTCTCACGAAGTTCTCGTAAAGTAAATAATAGGAAAAGTGGATTTTGACTTTTAGGGGGATAGCCCTTGGAATAAGGTTTCCAACGCGACTTGAATCGGCCAAATCGGACAAATAGCCTAGAAGTTATGGCAAAAATAGTGGAACTGCGCAAAACGGGACCGGACGCAAAAACTATTTTGGCCATAACTTCTTCGTTTCTCGCCCGATTCGGTCGATCTTTATGTCTACAGAATCCTTATCTAAAGGCATAAGACCCCTAATGATCGGAATTCTTGTCCATCGTGCCGAACAAAGGGCTTCAATTTTCGGGCCGGGCCCTAGGGTTACCCCAAGGTGCTCGGGGGCTGAAAAATCATCCGAAACGAAATGTTGATTTTTTCGCATATTAGCACATTCACATGTATTTATGGCATTTTAAAGTGAGCTTGCGTAATTTGAAGGCCTAGATCGCGAGTAAATCGTCCGAATACGCCCCAAAATAGTCACTTTTTCGCTTGTTTTGGACTTTCACGAAGTTCTCATAAAGCAAAATAATAGCAAAAGTGGATTTTGACTTTTAGGGGGATAGCCCTTGGAATAAAGTTTCCAACGCGACTTGAATCGGCCAAATCGGACAAATAGCCTAGAAGTTATGGCAAAAATAGTGGAACTGCGCAAAACGGTACCTGACGCAAAAAACTATTTTGGCCATAACTTCTTCGTTTCTCGCCCGATTCGGTCGATCTTTATGTCCACAGAATCCTTATCTAAAGGCATAAGACCCCTAATGATCGGAATTCTTGTCCATCGTGCCGAACAAAGGGCTTCAATTTTCGGGCCGGGCCCTAGGGTTACCCCAAGGTGCTCGGGGGCTGAAAAATCATCTGAAACGAAATGTTGATTTTTTCGCATATTAGCACATGCACATGTATTTATGGAATTTAAAGTGAGCTTGCGTAATTTGAAGGCCTAGATCGCGAGTAAATCGGCCTAATACGCCCCAAAATAGTCACTTTTTCGCTTGTTTTGGACTCTCACGAAGTTCTCGTAAAGTAAATAATAGGAAAAGTGGATTTTGACTTTTAGGGGGATAGCCCTTGGAATAAGGTTTCCAACGCGACTTGAATCGGCCAAATCGGACAAATAGCCTAGAAGTTATGGCAAAAATAGTGGAACTGCGCAAAACGGGACCGGACGCAAAAACTATTTTGGCCATAACTTCTTCGTTTCTCGCCCGATTCGGTCGATCTTTATGTCTACAGAATCCTTATCTAAAGGCATAAGACCCCTAATGATCGGAATTCTTGTCCATCGTGCCGAACAAAGGGCTTCAATTTTCGGGCAGGGCCCTAGGGTTACCCCAAGGTGCTCGGGGGCTGAAAAATCATCCGAAACGAAATGTTGATTTTTTCGCATATTAGCACATTCACATGTATTTATGGCATTTTAAAGTGAGCTTGCGTAATTTGAAGGCCTAGATCGCGAGTAAATCGTCCGAATACGCCCCAAAATAGTCACTTTTTCGCTTGTTTTGGACTTTCACGAAGTTCTCATAAAGCAAAATAATAGCAAAAGTGGATTTTGACTTTTAGGGGGATAGCCCTTGGAATAAAGTTTCCAACGCGACTTGAATCGGCCAAATCGGACAAATAGCCTAGAAGTTATGGCAAAAATAGTGGAACTGCGCAAAACGGGATCCGACGCAAAAACTATTTTGGCCATAACTTCTTCGTTTCTCGCCCGATTCGGTCGATCTTTATGTCCACGGTATCCTTATCTAAAGAGCCAAGACCCTTCATGATTGGAATTCATATCCATCGTGCTGAACAAAGAGCTCCAATTTTGGGCCGGGCCCTAGGGGTACCCCCCTATGGGCCTGGGCTAAAAACTATTTTGGCCATAACTTCTGCGTTACTCGCCCGATGCGGCCGATATTTTTGTCCATAGAATCCTTATCTAAAGGCCTAAGACCCCTAATGATCGGAATACCTGTCCATCGTGCCCAGCAAAGAGTTTCAATTTTCGGGCCGGGCACTAGGGGTACCCCTAGGGGCTCGGGGGCTGAAAAATCATCCGAAATGAAATGTTGATTTTTTCGCACATTAGCACATTCACATGTATTTATGGCATTTCAAAGTGAGCTTGTGTAATTTGAAGGCCTAGATCGCAGGTAAATCGGCCGAATACGCCCCCAAATAGTCACTTTTTCGCTTGTTTTGGACTCTCACGAAGTTCTCGTAAAGTAAAATAATAAGAAAAGTGGATTTTTACTTTTTGGGGAATAGCCCTTAGAATAAGGTTTCCAACGCCGTTTGAATCGGCCAAATCGTACAAATAGCCTATAAGTTATGGCAAAAATAGTGGAACTGCGCAAAACGGGACCCGACGCAAAAACTCTTTTGGTCATAACTTCTTCGTTTCTCGCCCGATTAGGTTTATCTTTATGTCCATGGTATCATTATCTAAAGGCCCAAGACCCTTCATGATTGGAATTCATATCCATCGTGCTGAATAAAGAGCTCCAATTTTGGGCCGGGCCCTAGGGGTACCCCCCTATGGGCCTGGGCTAAAAACTATTTTGGTCATAACTTCTGCGTTACTCCCCCGATTCGGCCGATATTTTTGTCCATAGAATCCTTATCTAAAGGCCTAAGCCCCTACTGATCGGAATACCTGTCCATCGTGCCAAACAAAGAGATTCAATTTTTAGGTCGGACCCTAGGGGTATCCCTAGGGGCTCGGGGGCTGAAAAATCATCCGAAATGAAATGTTGATTTTTTCGCACATTAGCACATTCACATGTATTTATGGCATTTTAAAGTGAGCTTGCGTAATTTGAAGGCCTAGATCGCGAATAAATCGGCCGAATACGCCCCAAAATAGTCACTTTTTCGCTTGTTTTGGACTCTCATGAAGTTCTCATAAAGCAAAATAATAGGAAAAGTGGATTTTGACTTTTTGGGGGATATCCCTTGGAATAAGGTTTCCAACGCCACTTGAATCGGCCAAATCGGACAAATAGCCTAGAAGTTATGGCAAAAATAGTGGAACTGCGCAAAACGGTACCTGACGCAAAAAACTATTTTGGCCATAACTTCTTCGTTTCTCGCCCGATTCGGTCGATCTTTATGTCCACAGAATCCTTATCTAAAGGCATAAGACCCCTAATGATCGGAATTCTTGTCCATCGTGCCGAACAAAGGGCTTCAATTTTCGGGCCGGGCCCTAGGGTTACCCCAAGGTGCTCGGGAGCTGAAAAATCATCCGAAACGAAATGTTGATTTTTTCCAATATTAGCACATTCACATGTATTTATGGCATTTTAAAGTGAGCTTGCGTAATTTGAAGGCCTAGATCGCTAGTAAATCGGCCGAATACGCCCCAAAATAGTCACTTTTTCGCTTGCTATGGACTCTCACGAAGTTCTCATAAAGCAAAATAATAGGAAAAGTGGATTTTGACTTTTTGGGGGATAGCCCTTGGAATAAGGTTTCCAACGCCACTTGAATCTGCCAAATCGGACAAATAGCCTAGAAGTTATGGCAAAAATAGTGGAACTGCGCAAAACGGTACCTGACGCAAAAAACTATTTTGGCCATAACTTCTTCGTTTCTCGCCCGATTCGGTCGATCTTTATGTCCACAGAATCCTTATCTAAAGGCATAAGACCCCTAATGATCGGAATTCTTGTCCATCGTGCCGAACAAAGGGCTTCAATTTTCGGGCCGGGCCCTAGGGTTACCCCAAGGTGCTCGGGGGCTGAAAAATCATCTGAAACGAAATGTTGATTTTTTCGCATATTAGCACATGCACATGTATTTATGGAATTTTAAAGTGAGCTTGCGTAATTTGAAGGCCTAGATCGCGAGTAAATCGGCCTAATACGCCCCAAAATAGTCACTTTTTCGCTTGTTTTGGACTCTCACGAAGTTCTCGTAAAGTAAATAATAGGAAAAGTGGATTTTGACTTTTAGGGGGATAGCCCTTGGAATAAGGTTTCCAACGCGACTTGAATCGGCCAAATCGGACAAATAGCCTAGAAGTTATGGCAAAAATAGTGGAACTGCGCAAAACGGGACCGGACGCAAAAACTATTTTGGCCATAACTTCTTCGTTTCTCGCCCGATTCGGTCGATCTTTATGTCTACAGAATCCTTATCTAAAGGCATAAGACCCCTAATGATCGGAATTCTTGTCCATCGTGCCGAACAAAGGGCTTCAATTTTCGGGCCGGGCCCTAGGGTTACCCCAAGGTGCTCGGGGGCTGAAAAATCATCCGAAACGAAATGTTGATTTTTTCGCATATTAGCACATTCACATGTATTTATGGCATTTTAAAGTGAGCTTGCGTAATTTGAAGGCCTAGATCGCGAGTAAATCGTCCGAATACGCCCCAAAATAGTCACTTTTTCGCTTGTTTTGGACTCTCACGAAGTTCTCATAAAGCAAAATAATAGAAAAAGTGGATTTTGACTTTTAGGGGGATAGCCCTTGGAATAAAGTTTCCAACGCGACTTGAATAGGCCAAATCGGACAAATAGCCTAGAAGTTATGGCAAAAATAGTGGAACTGCGCAAAACGGGATCCGACGCAAAAACTATTTTGGCCATAACTTCTTCGTTTCTCGCCCGATTCGGTCGATCTTTATGTCCACGGTATCCTTATCTAAAGAGCCAAGACCCTTCATGATTGGAATTCATATCCATCGTGCTGAACAAAGAGCTCCAATTTTGGGCCGGGCCCTAGGGGTACCCCCCTATGGGCCTGGGCTAAAAACTATTTTGGCCATAACTTCTGCGTTACTCGCCCGATGCGGCCGATATTTTTGTCCATAGAATCCTTATCTAAAGGCCTAAGACCCTTAATGATCGGAATACCTGTCCATCGTGCCCAACAAAGAGTTTCAATTTTCGGGCCGGGCACTAGGGGGTACCCCTAGGGGCTCGGGGGCTGAAAAATCATCCGAAATGAAATGTTGATTTTTTCGCACATTAGCACATTCACATGTATTTATGGCATTTTAAAGTGAGCTTGTGTAATTTGAAGGCCTAGATCGCAGGTAAATCGGCCGAATACGCCCCCAAATAGTCACTTTTTCGCTTGTTTTGGACTCTCACGAAGTTCTCGTAAAGTAAAATAATAAGAAAAGTGGATTTTTACTTTTTGGGGAATAGCCCTTAGAATAAGGTTTCCAACGCCGTTTGAATCGGCCAAATCGTACAAATAGCCTATAAGTTATGGCAAAAATAGTGGAACTGCGCAAAACGGGACCCGACGCAAAAACTCTTTTGGTCATAACTTCTTCGTTTCTCGCCCGATTAGGTTTATCTTTATGTCCATGGTATCATTATCTAAAGGCCCAAGACCCTTCATGATTGGAATTCATATCCATCGTGCTGAATAAAGAGCTCCAATTTTGGGCCGGGCCCTAGGGGTACCCCCCTATGGGCCTGGGCTAAAAACTATTTTGGTCATAACTTCTGCGTTACTCCCCCGATTCGGCCGATATTTTTGTCCATAGAATCCTTATCTAAAGGCCTAAGCCCTACTGATCGGAATACCTGTCCATCGTGCCAAACAAAGAGATTCAATTTTTAGGTCGGACCCTAGGGGTATCCCTAGGGGCTCGGGGGCTGAAAAATCATCCGAAATGAAATGTTGATTTTTTCGCACATTAGCACATTCACATGTATTTATGGCATTTTAAAGTGAGCTTGCGTAATTTGAAGGCCTAGATCGCGAGTAAATCGGCCGAATACGCCCCAAAATAGTCACTTTTTCGCTTGTTATGGACTCTCACAAAGTTCTCATAAAGCAAAATAATAGGAAAAGTGGATTTTGACTTTTTGGGGGATAGCCCTTGGAATAAGGTTTCCAACGCCACTTGAATCGGCCAAATCGGACAAATAGCCTAGAAGTTATGGCAAAAATAGTGGAACTGCGCAAAACGGTACCTGACGCAAAAAACTATTTTGGCCATAACTTCTTCGTTTCTCGCCCGATTCGGTCGATCTTTATGTCCACAGAATCCTTATTTAAAGGCATAAGACCCCTAATGATCGGAATTCTTGTCCATCGTGCCGAACAAAGGGCTTCAATTTTCGGGCCGGGCCCTAGGGTTACCCCAAGGTGCTCGGGGGCTGAAAAATCAGCTGAAACGAAATGTTGATTTTTTCGCATATTAGCACATTCACATGTATTTATAGCATTTTAAAGTGAGCTTGCGTAATTTGAAGTCCTAGATCGCAGGTAAATCGGCCGAATACGCCCCCTAATAGTCATTTTTTCGCTTGTTTTGGACTCTCACGAAGTTCTCGTAAAGTAAAATAATAGGAAAAGTGGATTTTGACTTTTTGGAGGATAGCCCTTAGAATAAGGTTTCCAACGCCGCTTGAATCGGCCAAATCGGACAAATAACCTAGAAGTTATGGCAAAAATAAAGGAACTGCGCAAAACGGGACCCGACGCAAAAACTATTTTGGCCATAACTTTTTCGTTTCTCGCTTGATTCGGTCGATCTTTATGTCCACAGAATCCTTATCTAAAGGCCTAAGACCCCTAATGATCAGAATTCTTGTCCGACGTGCCGAACAAAGGGCTTTAATTTTCGGGCCGGGCCCTACACAAGGGGCTCGGGGGTTGAAAAATCATTCGAAACGAAATGTTGATTTTTTCACACATTAGCACATTCACATGTATTTATGGCCTTTTAAAGTGAGCTTGCGTAATTTGAAGGCCTAGATCGCAGGTAAATCGGCCGAATACGCCCCAAAATAGACACTTTTTCGTTAGTTTTGGACTCTCACGAAGTTCTCGTAAAGTAAAATAATAGGAAAAGTGGATTTTGACTTTTTGGGGGATAGCCCTTAGAATAAGGTTTCCAACGCCGCTTGAATCGCCAAATCGTACAAATAGCCTATAAATTATGGCAAAAATAGTGGAACTGCGCAAAATGGGACCCGAAGAAAAAACTATTTTGGCCATAACTTCTTCCTTTCTCGCCCGATTCGGTCGATCTTCATGTCCACGGTATCCTTATCTAAAGGCCCAAGATGCTTCATGATTGGAATTCATATCCATCGTGCTGAACAAAGAGCTCCAATTTTTGGCCGGGCCCTAGGGGTACCCCCTTATGGGAACCCCCCTATGGGCCTGGGTTAAAAACTATTTTGGCCATAATTTCTGCATTACTCGCCCGATTCGTTCGATATTTTTGTCCATAGAATCCTTATCTAAAGGCCTAAGACCCCTAATGATCGGAATATCTGTCCATCGTGCCCAACAAAGAGTTTCAATTTTCGGGTCGGGCCCTAGGGGCTCGGGGGCTGAAAAATCATCCGAAACGAAATGTTGATTTTTTCGCATATTAGCACATTCACATGTATTTATGGCATTTTAAAGTGAGCTTGCGTAATTTGAAGGCCTAGATCGCGAGTAAATCGTCCGAATACGCCCCAAAATAGTCACTTTTTCGCTTGTTTTGGATTCTCACGAAGTTCTCATAAAGCAAAATAATAGCAAAAGTGGATTTTGACTTTTAAGGGGATAGCCCTTGGAATAAAGTTTCCAACGCGACTTGAATCGGCCAAATCGGACAAATAGCCTAGAAGTTATGGCAAAAATAGTGGAACTGCGCAAAACGGGATCCGACGCAAAAACTATTTTGGCCATAACTTCTTCGTTTCTCGCCCGATTCGGTCGATCTTTATGTCCACGGTATCCTTATCTAAAGAGCCAAGACCCTTCATGATTGGAATTCATATCCATCGTGCTGAACAAAGAGCTCCAATTTTGGGCCGGGCCCTAGGGGTACCCCCCTATGGGCCTGGGCTAAAAACTATTTTGGCCATAACTTCTGCGTTACTCGCCCGATGCGGCCGATATTTTTGTCCATAGAATCCTTATCTAAAGGCCTAAGACCCCTAATGATCGGAATACCTGTCCATCGTGCCCAACAAAGAGTTTCAATTTTCGGGCCGGGCACTAGGGGTACCCCTAGGGGCTCGGGGGCTGAAAAATCATCCGAAATGAAATGTTGATTTTTTCGCACATTAGCACATTCACATGTATTTATGGCATTTCAAAGTGAGCTTGTGTAATTTGAAGGCCTAGATCGCAGGTAAATCGGCCGAATACGCCCCCAAATAGTCACTTTTTCGTTTGTTTTGGACTCTCACGAAGTTCTCGTAAAGTAAAATAATAAGAAAAGTGGATTTTTACTTTTTGGGGAATAGCCCTTAGAATAAGGTTTCCAACGCCGTTTGAATCGGCCAAATCGTACAAATAGCCTATAAGTTATGGCAAAAATAGTGGAACTGCGCAAAACGGGACCCGACGCAAAAACTCTTTTGGTCATAACTTCTTCGTTTCTCGCCCGATTAGGTTTATCTTTATGTCCATGGTATCATTATCTAAAGGCCCAAGACCCTTCATGATTGGAATTCATATCCATCGTGCTGAATAAAGAGCTCCAATTTTGGGCCGGGCCCTATGGGTACCCCCCTATGGGCCTGGGCTAAAAACTATTTTGGTCATAACTTCTGCGTTACTCCCCCGATTCGGCCGATATTTTTGTCCATAGAATCCTTATCTAAAGGCCTAAGCCCCTACTGATCGGAATACCTGTCCATCGTGCCAAACAAAGAGATTCAATTTTTAGATCGGACCCTAGGGGTATCCCTAGGGGCTCGGGGGCTGAAAAATCATCCGAAATGAAATGTTGATTTTTTCGCACATTAGCACATTCACATGTATTTATGGCATTTTAAAGTGAGCTTGCGTAATTTGAAGGCCTAGATCGCGAATAAATCGGCCGAATACGCCCCAAAATAGTCACTTTTTCGCTTGTTTTGGACTCTCATGAAGTTCTCATAAAGCAAAATAATAGGAAAAGTGGATTTTGACTTTTTGGGGGATATCCCTTGGAATAAGGTTTCCAACGCCACTTGAATCGGCCAAATCGGACAAATAGCCTAGAAGTTATGGCAAAAATAGTGGAACTGCGCAAAACGGTACCTGACGCAAAAAACTATTTTGGCCATAACTTCTTCGTTTCTCGCCCGATTCGGTCGATCTTTATGTCCACAGAATCCTTATCTAAAGGCATAAGACCCCTAATGATCGGAATTCTTGTCCATCGTGCCGAACAAAGGGCTTCAATTTTCGGGCCGGGCCCTAGGGTTACCCCAAGGTGCTCGGGAGCTGAAAAATCATCCGAAACGAAATGTTGATTTTTTCCAATATTAGCACATTCACATGTATTTATGGCATTTTAAAGTGAGCTTGCGTAATTTGAAGGCCTAGATCGCTAGTAAATCGGCCGAATACGCCCCAAAATAGTCACTTTTTCGCTTGCTATGGACTCTCACGAAGTTCTCATAAAGCAAAATAATAGGAAAAGTGGATTTTGACTTTTTGGGGGATAGCCCTTGGAATAAGGTTTCCAACGCCACTTGAATCTGCCAAATCGGACAAATAGCCTAGAAGTTATGGCAAAAATAGTGGAACTGCGCAAAACGGTACCTGACGCAAAAAACTATTTTGGCCATAACTTCTTCGTTTCTCGCCCGATTCGGTCGATCTTTATGTCCACAGAATCCTTATCTAAAGGCATAAGACCCCTAATGATCGGAATTCTTGTCCATCGTGCCGAACAAAGGGCTTCAATTTTCGGGCCGGGCCCTAGGGTTACCCCAAGGTGCTCGGGGGCTGAAAAATCATCTGAAACGAAATGTTGATTTTTTCGCATATTAGCACATGCACATGTATTTATGGAATTTTAAAGTGAGCTTGCGTAATTTGAAGGCCTAGATCGCGAGTAAATCGGCCTAATACGCCCCAAAATAGTCACTTTTTCGCTTGTTTTGGACTCTCACGAAGTTCTCGTAAAGTAAATAATAGGAAAAGTGGATTTTGACTTTTAGGGGGATAGCCCTTGGAATAAGGTTTCCAACGCGACTTGAATCGGCCAAATCGGACAAATAGCCTAGAAGTTATGGCAAAAATAGTGGAACTGCGCAAAACGGGACCGGACGCAAAAACTATTTTGGCCATAACTTCTTCGTTTCTCGCCCGATTCGGTCGATCTTTATGTCTACAGAATCCTTATCTAAAGGCATAAGACCCCTAATGATCGGAATTCTTGTCCATCGTGCCGAACAAAGGGCTTCAATTTTCGGGCCGGGCCCTAGGGTTACCCCAAGGTGCTCGGGGGCTGAAAAATCATCCGAAACGAAATGTTGATTTTTTCGCATATTAGCACATTCACATGTATTTATGGCATTTTAAAGTGAGCTTGCGTAATTTGAAGGCCTAGATCGCGAGTAAATCGTCCGAATACGCCCCAAAATAGTCACTTTTTCGCTTGTTTTGGACTTTCACGAAGTTCTCATAAAGCAAAATAATAGCAAAAGTGGATTTTGACTTTTAGGGGGATAGCCCTTGGAATAAAGTTTCCAACGCGACTTGAATCGGCCAAATCGGACAAATAGCCTAGAAGTTATGGCAAAAATAGTGGAACTGCGCAAAACGGGATCCGACGCAAAAACTATTTTGGCCATAACTTCTTCGTTTCTCGCCCGATTCGGTCGATCTTTATGTCCACGGTATCCTTATCTAAAGAGCCAAGACCCTTCATGATTGGAATTCATATCCATCGTGCTGAACAAAGAGCTCCAATTTTGGGCCGGGCCCTAGGGGTACCCCCCTATGGGCCTGGGCTAAAAACTATTTTGGCCATAACTTCTGCGTTACTCGCCCGATGCGGCCGATATTTTTGTCCATAGAATCCTTATCTAAAGGCCTAAGACCCCTAATGATCGGAATACCTGTCCATCGTGCCCAGCAAAGAGTTTCAATTTTCGGGCCGGGCACTAGGGGTACCCCTAGGGGCTCGGGGGCTGAAAAATCATCCGAAATGAAATGTTGATTTTTTCGCACATTAGCACATTCACATGTATTTATGGCATTTCAAAGTGAGCTTGTGTAATTTGAAGGCCTAGATCGCAGGTAAATCGGCCGAATACGCCCCCAAATAGTCACTTTTTCGCTTGTTTTGGACTCTCACGAAGTTCTCGTAAAGTAAAATAATAAGAAAAGTGGATTTTTACTTTTTGGGGAATAGCCCTTAGAATAAGGTTTCCAACGCCGTTTGAATCGGCCAAATCGTACAAATAGCCTATAAGTTATGGCAAAAATAGTGGAACTGCGCAAAACGGGACCCGACGCAAAAACTCTTTTGGTCATAACTTCTTCGTTTCTCGCCCGATTAGGTTTATCTTTATGTCCATGGTATCATTATCTAAAGGCCCAAGACCCTTCATGATTGGAATTCATATCCATCGTGCTGAATAAAGAGCTCCAATTTTGGGCCGGGCCCTAGGGGTACCCCCCTATGGGCCTGGGCTAAAAACTATTTTGGTCATAACTTCTGCGTTACTCCCCCGATTCGGCCGATATTTTTGTCCATAGAATCCTTATCTAAAGGCCTAAGCCCCTACTGATCGGAATACCTGTCCATCGTGCCAAACAAAGAGATTCAATTTTTAGGTCGGACCCTAGGGGTATCCCTAGGGGCTCGGGGGCTGAAAAATCATCCGAAATGAAATGTTGATTTTTTCGCACATTAGCACATTCACATGTATTTATGGCATTTTAAAGTGAGCTTGCGTAATTTGAAGGCCTAGATCGCGAATAAATCGGCCGAATACGCCCCAAAATAGTCACTTTTTCGCTTGTTTTGGACTCTCATGAAGTTCTCATAAAGCAAAATAATAGGAAAAGTGGATTTTGACTTTTTGGGGGATATCCCTTGGAATAAGGTTTCCAACGCCACTTGAATCGGCCAAATCGGACAAATAGCCTAGAAGTTATGGCAAAAATAGTGGAACTGCGCAAAACGGTACCTGACGCAAAAAACTATTTTGGCCATAACTTCTTCGTTTCTCGCCCGATTCGGTCGATCTTTATGTCCACAGAATCCTTATCTAAAGGCATAAGACCCCTAATGATCGGAATTCTTGTCCATCGTGCCGAACAAAGGGCTTCAATTTTCGGGCCGGGCCCTAGGGTTACCCCAAGGTGCTCGGGAGCTGAAAAATCATCCGAAACGAAATGTTGATTTTTTCCAATATTAGCACATTCACATGTATTTATGGCATTTTAAAGTGAGCTTGCGTAATTTGAAGGCCTAGATCGCTAGTAAATCGGCCGAATACGCCCCAAAATAGTCACTTTTTCGCTTGCTATGGACTCTCACGAAGTTCTCATAAAGCAAAATAATAGGAAAAGTGGATTTTGACTTTTTGGGGGATAGCCCTTGGAATAAGGTTTCCAACGCCACTTGAATCTGCCAAATCGGACAAATAGCCTAGAAGTTATGGCAAAAATAGTGGAACTGCGCAAAACGGTACCTGACGCAAAAAACTATTTTGGCCATAACTTCTTCGTTTCTCGCCCGATTCGGTCGATCTTTATGTCCACAGAATCCTTATCTAAAGGCATAAGACCCCTAATGATCGGAATTCTTGTCCATCGTGCCGAACAAAGGGCTTCAATTTTCGGGCCGGGCCCTAGGGTTACCCCAAGGTGCTCGGGGGCTGAAAAATCATCTGAAACGAAATGTTGATTTTTTCGCATATTAGCACATGCACATGTATTTATGGAATTTTAAAGTGAGCTTGCGTAATTTGAAGGCCTAGATCGCGAGTAAATCGGCCTAATACGCCCCAAAATAGTCACTTTTTCGCTTGTTTTGGACTCTCACGAAGTTCTCGTAAAGTAAATAATAGGAAAAGTGGATTTTGACTTTTAGGGGGATAGCCCTTGGAATAAGGTTTCCAACGCGACTTGAATCGGCCAAATCGGACAAATAGCCTAGAAGTTATGGCAAAAATAGTGGAACTGCGCAAAACGGGACCGGACGCAAAAACTATTTTGGCCATAACTTCTTCGTTTCTCGCCCGATTCGGTCGATCTTTATGTCTACAGAATCCTTATCTAAAGGCATAAGACCCCTAATGATCGGAATTCTTGTCCATCGTGCCGAACAAAGGGCTTCAATTTTCGGGCCGGGCCCTAGGGTTACCCCAAGGTGCTCGGGGGCTGAAAAATCATCCGAAACGAAATGTTGATTTTTTCGCATATTAGCACATTCACATGTATTTATGGCATTTTAAAGTGAGCTTGCGTAATTTGAAGGCCTAGATCGCGAGTAAATCGTCCGAATACGCCCCAAAATAGTCACTTTTTCGCTTGTTTTGGACTCTCACGAAGTTCTCATAAAGCAAAATAATAGAAAAAGTGGATTTTGACTTTTAGGGGGATAGCCCTTGGAATAAAGTTTCCAACGCGACTTGAATCGGCCAAATCGGACAAATAGCCTAGAAGTTATGGCAAAAATAGTGGAACTGCGCAAAACGGGATCCGACGCAAAAACTATTTTGGCCATAACTTCTTCGTTTCTCGCCCGATTCGGTCGATCTTTATGTCCACGGTATCCTTATCTAAAGAGCCAAGACCCTTCATGATTGGAATTCATATCCATCGTGCTGAACAAAGAGCTCCAATTTTGGGCCGGGCCCTAGGGGTACCCCCCTATGGGCCTGGGCTAAAAACTATTTTGGCCATAACTTCTGCGTTACTCGCCCGATGCGGCCGATATTTTTGTCCATAGAATCCTTATCTAAAGGCCTAAGACCCTTAATGATCGGAATACCTGTCCATCGTGCCCAACAAAGAGTTTCAATTTTCGGGCCGGGCACTAGGGGGTACCCCTAGGGGCTCGGGGGCTGAAAAATCATCCGAAATGAAATGTTGATTTTTTCGCACATTAGCACATTCACATGTATTTATGGCATTTTAAAGTGAGCTTGTGTAATTTGAAGGCCTAGATCGCAGGTAAATCGGCCGAATACGCCCCCAAATAGTCACTTTTTCGCTTGTTTTGGACTCTCACGAAGTTCTCGTAAAGTAAAATAATAAGAAAAGTGGATTTTTACTTTTTGGGGAATAGCCCTTAGAATAAGGTTTCCAACGCCGTTTGAATCGGCCAAATCGTACAAATAGCCTATAAGTTATGGCAAAAATAGTGGAACTGCGCAAAACGGGACCCGACGCAAAAACTCTTTTGGTCATAACTTCTTCGTTTCTCGCCCGATTAGGTTTATCTTTATGTCCATGGTATCATTATCTAAAGGCCCAAGACCCTTCATGATTGGAATTCATATCCATCGTGCTGAATAAAGAGCTCCAATTTTGGGCCGGGCCCTAGGGGTACCCCCCTATGGGCCTGGGCTAAAAACTATTTTGGTCATAACTTCTGCGTTACTCCCCCGATTCGGCCGATATTTTTGTCCATAGAATCCTTATCTAAAGGCCTAAGCCCTACTGATCGGAATACCTGTCCATCGTGCCAAACAAAGAGATTCAATTTTTAGGTCGGACCCTAGGGGTATCCCTAGGGGCTCGGGGGCTGAAAAATCATCCGAAATGAAATGTTGATTTTTTCGCACATTAGCACATTCACATGTATTTATGGCATTTTAAAGTGAGCTTGCGTAATTTGAAGGCCTAGATCGCGAGTAAATCGGCCGAATACGCCCCAAAATAGTCACTTTTTCGCTTGTTATGGACTCTCACAAAGTTCTCATAAAGCAAAATAATAGGAAAAGTGGATTTTGACTTTTTGGGGGATAGCCCTTGGAATAAGGTTTCCAACGCCACTTGAATCGGCCAAATCGGACAAATAGCCTAGAAGTTATGGCAAAAATAGTGGAACTGCGCAAAACGGTACCTGACGCAAAAAACTATTTTGGCCATAACTTCTTCGTTTCTCGCCCGATTCGGTCGATCTTTATGTCCACAGAATCCTTATTTAAAGGCATAAGACCCCTAATGATCGGAATTCTTGTCCATCGTGCCGAACAAAGGGCTTCAATTTTCGGGCCGGGCCCTAGGGTTACCCCAAGGTGCTCGGGGGCTGAAAAATCAGCTGAAACGAAATGTTGATTTTTTCGCATATTAGCACATTCACATGTATTTATAGCATTTTAAAGTGAGCTTGCGTAATTTGAAGTCCTAGATCGCAGGTAAATCGGCCGAATACGCCCCCTAATAGTCATTTTTTCGCTTGTTTTGGACTCTCACGAAGTTCTCGTAAAGTAAAATAATAGGAAAAGTGGATTTTGACTTTTTGGAGGATAGCCCTTAGAATAAGGTTTCCAACGCCGCTTGAATCGGCCAAATCGGACAAATAACCTAGAAGTTATGGCAAAAATAAAGGAACTCCGCAAAACGGGACCCGACGCAAAAACTATTTTGGCCATAACTTTTTCGTTTCTCGCTTGATTCGGTCGATCTTTATGTCCACAGAATCCTTATCTAAAGGCCTAAGACCCCTAATGATCAGAATTCTTGTCCGACGTGCCGAACAAAGGGCTTTAATTTTCGGGCCGGGCCCTACACAAGGGGCTCGGGGGTTGAAAAATCATTCGAAACGAAATGTTGATTTTTTCACACATTAGCACATTCACATGTATTTATGGCCTTTTAAAGTGAGCTTGCGTAATTTGAAGGCCTAGATCGCAGGTAAATCGGCCGAATACGCCCCAAAATAGACACTTTTTCGTTAGTTTTGGACTCTCACGAAGTTCTCGTAAAGTAAAATAATAGGAAAAGTGGATTTTGACTTTTTGGGGGATAGCCCTTAGAATAAAGTTTCCAACGCCGCTTGAATCGCCAAATCGTACAAATAGCCTATAAATTATGGCAAAAATAGTGGAACTGCGCAAAATGGGACCCGAAGAAAAAACTATTTTGGCCATAACTTCTTCCTTTCTCGCCCGATTCGGTCGATCTTCATGTCCACGGTATCCTTATCTAAAGGCCCAAGATGCTTCATGATTGGAATTCATATCCATCGTGCTGAACAAAGAGCTCCAATTTTTGGCCGGGCCCTAGGGGTACCCCCTTATGGGAACCCCCCTATGGGCCTGGGTTAAAAACTATTTTGGCCATAATTTCTGCATTACTCGCCCGATTCGTTCGATATTTTTGTCCATAGAATCCTTATCTAAAGGCCTAAGACCCCTAATGATCGGAATATCTGTCCATCGTGCCCAACAAAGAGTTTCAATTTTCGGGTCGGGCCCTAGGGGCTCGGGGGCTGAAAAATCATCCGAAACGAAATGTTGATTTTTTCGCATATTAGCACATTCACATGTATTTATGGCATTTTAAAGTGAGCTTGCGTAATTTGAAGGCCTAGATCGCGAGTAAATCGTCCGAATACGCCCCAAAATAGTCACTTTTTCGCTTGTTTTGGATTCTCACGAAGTTCTCATAAAGCAAAATAATAGCAAAAGTGGATTTTGACTTTTAAGGGGATAGCCCTTGGAATAAAGTTTCCAACGCGACTTGAATCGGCCAAATCGGACAAATAGCCTAGAAGTTATGGCAAAAATAGTGGAACTGCGCAAAACGGGATCCGACGCAAAAACTATTTTGGCCATAACTTCTTCGTTTCTCGCCCGATTCGGTCGATCTTTATGTCCACGGTATCCTTATCTAAAGAGCCAAGACCCTTCATGATTGGAATTCATATCCATCGTGCTGAACAAAGAGCTCCAATTTTGGGCCGGGCCCTAGGGGTACCCCCCTATGGGCCTGGGCTAAAAACTATTTTGGCCATAACTTCTGCGTTACTCGCCCGATGCGGCCGATATTTTTGTCCATAGAATCCTTATCTAAAGGCCTAAGACCCCTAATGATCGGAATACCTGTCCATCGTGCCCAACAAAGAGTTTCAATTTTCGGGCCGGGCACTAGGGGTACCCCTAGGGGCTCGGGGGCTGAAAAATCATCCGAAATGAAATGTTGATTTTTTCGCACATTAGCACATTCACATGTATTTATGGCATTTCAAAGTGAGCTTGTGTAATTTGAAGGCCTAGATCGCAGGTAAATCGGCCGAATACGCCCCCAAATAGTCACTTTTTCGTTTGTTTTGGACTCTCACGAAGTTCTCGTAAAGTAAAATAATAAGAAAAGTGGATTTTTACTTTTTGGGGAATAGCCCTTAGAATAAGGTTTCCAACGCCGTTTGAATCGGCCAAATCGTACAAATAGCCTATAAGTTATGGCAAAAATAGTGGAACTGCGCAAAACGGGACCCGACGCAAAAACTCTTTTGGTCATAACTTCTTCGTTTCTCGCCCGATTAGGTTTATCTTTATGTCCATGGTATCATTATCTAAAGGCCCAAGACCCTTCATGATTGGAATTCATATCCATCGTGCTGAATAAAGAGCTCCAATTTTGGGCCGGGCCCTAGGGGTACCCCCCTATGGGCCTGGGCTAAAAACTATTTTGGTCATAACTTCTGCGTTACTCCCCCGATTCGGCCGATATTTTTGTCCATAGAATCCTTATCTAAAGGCCTAAGCCCTACTGATCGGAATACCTGTCCATCGTGCCAAACAAAGAGATTCAATTTTTAGGTCGGACCCTAGGGGTATCCCTAGGGGCTCGGGGGCTGAAAAATCATCCGAAATGAAATGTTGATTTTTTCGCACATTAGCACATTCACATGTATTTATGGCATTTTAAAGTGAGCTTGCGTAATTTGAAGGCCTAGATCGCGAGTAAATCGGCCGAATACGCCCCAAAATAGTCACTTTTTCGCTTGTTATGGACTCTCACAAAGTTCTCATAAAGCAAAATAATAGGAAAAGTGGATTTTGACTTTTTGGGGGATAGCCCTTGGAATAAGGTTTCCAACGCCACTTGAATCGGCCAAATCGGACAAATAGCCTAGAAGTTATGGCAAAAATAGTGGAACTGCGCAAAACGGTACCTGACGCAAAAAACTATTTTGGCCATAACTTCTTCGTTTCTCGCCCGATTCGGTCGATCTTTATGTCCACAGAATCCTTATTTAAAGGCATAAGACCCCTAATGATCGGAATTCTTGTCCATCGTGCCGAACAAAGGGCTTCAATTTTCGGGCCGGGCCCTAGGGTTACCCCAAGGTGCTCGGGGGCTGAAAAATCAGCTGAAACGAAATGTTGATTTTTTCGCATATTAGCACATTCACATGTATTTATAGCATTTTAAAGTGAGCTTGCGTAATTTGAAGTCCTAGATCGCAGGTAAATCGGCCGAATACGCCCCCTAATAGTCATTTTTCCGCTTGTTTTGGACTCTCACGAAGTTCTCGTAAAGTAAAATAATAGGAAAAGTGGATTTTGACTTTTTGGAGGATAGCCCTTAGAATAAGGTTTCCAACGCCGCTTGAATCGGCCAAATCGGACAAATAACCTAGAAGTTATGGCAAAAATAAAGGAACTGCGCAAAACGGGACCCGACGCAAAAACTATTTTGGCCATAACTTTTTCGTTTCTCGCTTGATTCGGTCGATCTTTATGTCCACAGAATCCTTATCTAAAGGCCTAAGACCCCTAATGATCAGAATTCTTGTCCGACGTGCCGAACAAAGGGCTTTAATTTTCGGGCCGGGCCCTACACAAGGGGCTCGGGGGTTGAAAAATCATTCGAAACGAAATGTTGATTTTTTCACACATTAGCACATTCACATGTATTTATGGCCTTTTAAAGTGAGCTTGCGTAATTTGAAGGCCTAGATCGCAGGTAAATCGGCCGAATACGCCCCAAAATAGACACTTTTTCGTTAGTTTTGGACTCTCACGAAGTTCTCGTAAAGTAAAATAATAGGAAAAGTGGATTTTGACTTTTTGGGGGATAGCCCTTAGAATAAGGTTTCCAACGCCGCTTGAATCGCCAAATCGTACAAATAGCCTATAAATTATGGCAAAAATAGTGGAACTGCGCAAAATGGGACCCGAAGAAAAAACTATTTTGGCCATAACTTCTTCCTTTCTCGCCCGATTCGGTCGATCTTCATGTCCACGGTATCCTTATCTAAAGGCCCAAGATGCTTCATGATTGGAATTCATATCCATCGTGCTGAACAAAGAGCTCCAATTTTTGGCCGGGCCCTAGGGGTACCCCCTTATGGGAACCCCCCTATGGGCCTGGGTTAAAAACTATTTTGGCCATAATTTCTGCATTACTCGCCCGATTCGTTCGATATTTTTGTCCATAGAATCCTTATCTAAAGGCCTAAGACCCCTAATGATCGGAATATCTGTCCATCGTGCCCAACAAAGAGTTTCAATTTTCGGGTCGGGCCCTAGGGGCTCGGGGGCTGAAAAATCATCCGAAATGAAATGTTGATTTTTTCGCACATTAGCAAATTCACATGTATTTATGGCATTTTAAAGTGAGCTTGCGTAATTTGAAGTCCTAGATCGCAGGTAAATCGGCCGAATACGCCCCCTAATAGTCACTTTTTCGCTTGTTTTGGACCCTCACGAAGTTCTCGTAAAGTAAAATAATAGGAAAAGTGGATTTTGACTTTTTGGGGGATAGCCCTTAGAATAAGGTTTCCAACGCCGCTTGAATCGGCCAAATCGGACAAATAACCTAGAAGTTATGGCAAAAATAAAGGAACTGCGCAAAACGGGACCCGACGCAAAAACTATTTTGGCCATAACTTTTTCGTTTCTCGCTCGATTCGGTCGATCTTTATGTCCACAGAATCCTTATCTAAAGGCCTAAGACCCCTAATGATCAGAATTCTTGTCCGACGTGCCGAACAAAGGGCTTTAATTTTCGGGCCGGGCCCTACACAAGGGGCTCGGGGGCTGAAAAATCATTCGAAACGAAATGTTGATTTTTTAACACATTAGCACATTCACATGTATTTATGGCCTTTTAAAGTGAGCTTGCGTAATTTGAAGGCCTAGATCGCAGGTAAATCGGCCGAATACGCCCCAAAATAGACACTTTTTCGCTAGTTTTGGACTCTCACGAAGTTCTCGTAAAGTAAAATAATAGGAAAAGTGGATTTTGACTTTTTGGGGGATAGCCCTTAGAATAAGGTTTCCAACGCCGCTTGAATCGGCCAAATCGTACAAATAGCCTATAAATTATGGCAAAAATAGTGGAACTGCGCAAAATGGGACCCGACGCAAAAACTATTTTGGCCATAACTTCTTCCTTTCTCGCCCGATTCGGTCGATCTTCATGTCCACGGTATCCTTATCTAAAGGCCCAAGATGCTTCATGATTGGAATTCATATCCATCGTGCTGAACAAAGAGCTCCAATTTTTGGCCGGGCCCTAGGGGTACCCCCTTATGGGAACCCCCCTATGGGCCTGGGTTAAAAACTATTTTGGCCATAATTTATGCGTTACTCGCCCGATTCGTTCGATATTTTTGTCCATAGAATCCTTATCTAAAGGCCTAAGACCCCTAATGATCGGAATATCTGTCCATCGTGCCCAACAAAGAGTTTCAATTTTCGGGTCGGGCCCTAGGGGCTCGGGGGCTGAAAAATCATCCGAAATGAAATGTTGATTTTTTCGCACATTAGCAAATTCACATGTATTTATGGCATTTTAAAGTGAGCTTGCGTAATTTAAAGTCCTAGATCGCAGGTAAATCGGCCGAATACTCCCCCTAATAGTCACTTTTTCTCTTGTTTTGGACTCTCACGAAGTTCTCGTAAAGTAAAATAATAGGAAAAGTGGATTTTGACTTTTTGGGGGATAGCCCTTAGAATAAGGTTTCCAACGCCGCTTGAATCGGTCAAATCGAACAAATATCCTAGAAGTTATGGCAAAAATAGTGGAACTGCGCAAAATGGGACCCGACGCAAAAACTATTTTGGCCATAACTTCTTCCTTTCTCGCCCGATTCGGTCGATCTTCATGTCCACGGTATCCTTATCTAAAGGCCCAAGATGCTTCATGATTGGAATTCATATCCATCGTGCTGAACAAAGAGCTCCAATTTTTGGCCGGGCCCTAGGGGTACCCCCCTATGGGAACCCCCCTATGGGCCTGGGTTAAAAACTATTTTGGCCATAATTTATGCGTTACTCGCCCGATTCGTTCGATATTTTTGTCCATAGAATCCTTATCTAAAGGCCTAAGACCCCTAATGATCGGAATATCTGTCCATCGTGCCCAACAAAGAGTTTCAATTTTCGGGTCGGGCCCTAGGGGCTCGGGGGCTGAAAAATCATCCGAAATGAAATGTTGATTTTTTCGCACATTAGCAAATTCACATGTATTTATGGCATTTTAAAGTGAGCTTGCGTAATTTAAAGTCCTAGATCGCAGGTAAATCGGCCGAATACTCCCCCTAATAGTCACTTTTTCTCTTGTTTTGGACTCTCACGAAGTTCTCGTAAAGTAAAATAATAGGAAAAGTGGATTTTGACTTTTTGGGGGATAGCCCTTAGAATAAGGTTTCCAACGCCGCTTGAATCGGTCAAATCGAACAAATATCCTAGAAGTTATGGCAAAAATAGTGGAACTGCGCAAAATGGGACCCGACGCAAAAACTATTTTGGCCATAACTTCTTCGTTTCTCGCCCGATTTGGTCGATCTTTATGTTCACAAAATCCTTATCTAAAGGCCTAAGACCCCTAATGATCGGAATTCTTGTCCATCGTGCCGAACAAAGGGCTTTAATTTTCGGGCCGGGCCCTAGGGGGTACCCCAAGGGGCTCGGGACTGAAAAATCATCCGAAACAAAATGTTGATTTTTTCACACATTTGCACATTCAAATGTATTTATGGCATTTTAAAAACTACTTTGGCTGTAACTTGTTCGTTACTCGCCAGATTCGGTCGATCTTTTATGTCCATGGAATCCTTATCTAAAAGTCTAAGACCCCTCATGATTGGAATTCCCATCCATCGTGCCGAACAGAGATCTCTAATTTTTGGGCCAAGCCCAAGGGGTACCCTTAGCGGCCTGGGCTAAAAACTATTTTGGCCATAACTTCTTCGTTACTCGCCCGATTCGGTCGATCTTTATGTCCACAGAATCCTTATCTAAAGGCCTAAGACCCCACATGATCGGAATTCCTGTCCATCGTGCCGAACAAAGAGCTTCAATTTTCGGATCGAGCCCTAGGGATACCCCCTAGGGGCTCGGGGGCTGAAAAAACATCCGAAACAAAATGCATATTTTTTTCTCACATTAGCACATATAAATTAATTTATGGCGTTTAAAGTCATGTTGCGTAGCTCGAAGGCCCCGATCGTGAGTAAATCAGCCGAATACGCCCCAAAATATTCACTTTTTCGTTTATTTTTTACTCTCACGAAGTTCTCGTAAAGAAAAATATAAGAAAAAGTGGATTTTTACTCTTTAGGGGATATCCCTTGCAATAAGGTTTCAATTTCGCTTGATTCGGCTAAATCGGATAAATAGCCGAGGAGTTATGGCAAAAATAGTGGAACTGCACAAAACGGGACCCGACGCAAAAACTATTTTGGCCATAACTTCTTCGTTACTCGCCCGATTCGGTCAATCTTTATGTCCACGGAATCCTTATCTAAATGTCTAAGACCCTTCATGATCTGAATTCCTGTCCATTGTGCCAAACAAAGAGCTTTAATTTTTGAGCCGAGCCCTAGGGGTACCCCTAAGGGCTCAGGGGCTGAAAAAACATCCGAAGCGAAATGCATATTTTTTAGCACATTAGCACATACTCATTAATTTATGGCGTTTTAAAGTGAGCTTGCCTAGTTCGAAAGCCCCGATCGCGGGTAAATCAGCCGAGTACGCCCCAAAATATTTTATTTTTCGCTTATTTTTACTCTAACGAAGTTCTCGTAAAGCAAAATATATGGGAAAGTGGATTTGACTTTTTGGGGGATAGCCATTGAAATAAGGTTTCCAACGCCGCTTGATTCGGCCAAATGGGACAAATAGCCTAGCTGTTATGGCAAAAATAGTGGAACTGCGCAAAACGGGACGCGACGAAAAAACTATTTTGGCCATAACTTCTTCGTTACTTGCCCGAAAATTCAATTTTTTGGGCTCGGCCCTAGGGTACCCCTAGAGGCCTGGGCTAAAAACTACTTTGGCCGTAACTTCTTCGTTACTAGCCAGATTCGGTCGATCTTTATGTCCATGGAATCTTAATCGAAAGGTCTAAGACCCCTCATGATTGGAATTCCCATACATCGTGCCGAACAAAGATCTCTAATTTTTGGGCCAAGCCCATGGGGTACCCCTAGCGGCCTGGGCTAAAAACTATTTTGACCATAACTTCTTCGTTACTCGTCCGATTCGATCGATCTTTATGTCCACGGAATCCTTAACTAAAGGCCTAAGACCACTTATGATCAGAATTCCTATCCATCGTGCCTAACAAAGAGCTTCAATTTTCGGATCGAGACCTAGGGCCCTAGGGGCTCGGGGGCTGAAAAAACATCCGAAACGAAATGCATATTTTTTAGCACATTAGCGCATACACATTAATTTAGGGCGTTTTAAAGTGAGCTTGCATAGTTCGAAGGCTCCGATCGCGGGTAAATCAGCCGAATAAGCCTCAAAATATTCACATTTTCGCTTGTTTTGGAGTCTAACGAAGTTTTCGTAAAGCAAAATATAAGGAAAAGTGGATTTAACTTTCTGGGGGATAGCCCTTGGAATAAGGTTTCCAACGCCACTTGATTCGGCCAAATCGGTCTAACAGCTTAGGAGTTATGGCAAAAATAGTGGAACTGCATAAAACGGGACGCGACGCAAAAACTATTTTCGCCATAACTTCTTCATTACTTGCCCGATTCGGTCGATCTTTATGTCAACGGAATCCTTATATAAAGGCCTAAGACCCCTCATGAATGGAATTCCTGTCCGTTGTGCCGAACAAAAATTCCAATTTTTGGGCCAAGCCCTAGTTGTACCCCTAGGGGTCGGGCTAAAAACTATTTTGGCCATAACTTTTTTGTTACTCGCCTGATTCGGTCAATCTTTATGTCCACGGAATCCGTATCTAAAGGTCTAAGACCCCTCATGATTGGAATTCCCATCCATCGTGCCGAACAAAGAGCTCTAAGTTTTGGGCCAGGCGCAAAAGGTACCCCTAGGGGCCTGGGCTAAAAACTATTTTGGCCATGATTTCTTCGTTACTCGCCCGATTCGGTCGATCTTTATGTCCATGGAATCATTAACGAAAGGCCTAAGATCCCTCATGATCGGAATGCATGTCCATCGTTCCAAAAAAAAATTCCAATTTTTGAGCCGGGCCCTAGGGGTACCGCTTGGGGCCTAGGCTAAAAACTATTTTGGCCGTACTTCTTCGTTGCTCGCCCGATACGATCAATCTTTATGTCCACGGAATCCTTATCTAAAGGCCTAAGACCCCTCATGCGGAATTCCTATCCATCGTGCCGAACAAAGAGTTTCAATTTTCGAGTTGGGCCGTAGGGGTACCCCCTAGGGGCTCAGGGCCTGAGAAAACATCCGAAACGAAATGCATATTTTTTCGCAGATTAACACATACACATTATATTATGGAATTTTAAAGTGAGCTTGCGTAGTTTGAAGGCCCCAATCGCGGGTAAATCAGCCAAATACGACCTAAAATATTCACTTTTTTGCTTGTTTTGGACTCTCACGAAGTTCTCGTATAGCAAAATATAAAGAAAATTGGATTTTGACTTTTTGAGGGATAGCCGTTGGAATAAGGTTTCCAATGCCGCTTGATACGGCTAAATCGGACAAAAAGCCTAGGAGTTATGGCAAAAATAGTTGAACTGCGCAAAACGGGACCCAACATAAAAATTATTTTGGCCATAACTTCTTCGTTACTCGCCCGATTCGGTAGATCTTTATGTCCACGGAATCGTTATCTAAAGGCCTAAGACCGCTCATGATCGGAATTCCTGTCCATCGTGCCGAACAAAGAGCTTCATTTTTCGGATCGAGCCCTAGGGGCCCTAGGGGCTCGGGGGCTGAGAAAACATCCGAAACAAAATGCATATTTTTTCGCACATTAGCCCATACAAATTAATTTATGGCGTTTTAAAGTTATCTTGCATAGTTCGAAGGCCCCGATCGCAGGTAAATCAGCCAAATACGCCCCAAAATATTCATTTTTCGCTTGTTTTGTACTCTTGTGAAGTTCTCGTAAGAAAAAATATAAGGAAAAGTGGATTTTTACTTTTTAGAGGATAGCCCTTGGAATAAGATTTCCAATGCCGCTTGATTCGGCTAAATCGGACAAATTGTCTAGGAGTTATGGCAAAAATAGTGGAACTGCGTAAAACGGGACCCGACGCAAAAACTATTTTGGCCATAACTTCTACGTTACTCGCCCGATTCGGTCGATCTTTATGTCCACGTAATCCTTATCTAAAGGCCTAAGACCCCTAATGATCGGATATCATGTCCATCGTGCCGAACAAAAAGCTTCAATTTTCGGATCGGGCCCTAGGGGTACTCCTAGGGGCTCGGGGGCTAAAAAAACATCTGAACGAAATGCATATTTTTTCGCACATTAGCACATTCACATTAATTTATGGTGTTTTAAAGTGAGCTTGCCTAGTTTGAAGGCCCTGATCGCGGGTAAATCAACCTAATACGCCCCAAAATATTCATTTTTTCGCTTATTTTTTACTCTAACGAAGTTTTCGTAAAGCAAAATATAAGGAAAAGTCGATTTGACTTATTGGGGGATAGCCCTTGGAATAAGGTTTGCAATGCCGCTTGATTCGGCCAAATCGAACAAATAGCTTAAGAGTTATGGCAAAAATAGTGGAATTGCGCAAAACCGGACCCGACACCAAAACTATTTTGGCCATAACTTCTTCGTTACTCGCCCGATTCGGTCGATCTTTATGTCCACGGAATCCTTATCTGAAGGCCTAAGAACCCTCGTGATTGGAATTCATGTCCGTCGTGCCAAACAAAAATTCCAATTTTTGGGCCGGGCCTTAGGCCCCCTAGGGGCATGGGCTAAAAACTATTTTGGCCATAACTTCTTCGATACTTGCCCGATTCGGTCGATCTTTATATCCACAGAATCCGTATCTAAAGGCCTAAGAACCCTCATGACCAGAATTCACGTCCATCGTGCCGAACAAAAATTCCAAATTTTGGGCCAGACCCTGGGGGTACGCCTAGGAGCCTAGGCTAAAAACTATTTTCGCCATAACTTCTTCGTTACTTGCCCGATTCGGTCGATCTTTATGTCAACGGAACCCTTATATAAAGGCCTAAGACCCCTCAGGAATGGATTTCCTGTCCGTTGTGTCAGACAAAAATTCCAATTTTTGGGCCGGGCCCTAGTGGTACCCTTAGGAGCCCGGGCTAAAAACTATTTTGGCCATAACTTCTTTGTTACTCGCCCGATTCGGTCGATCTTTATGTCCACGGAATCCGTATCTAAAGGTCTAAGACCCCTCATAATCAGAATTCATGTCCATCGTGCCAAACAAAAATTCCAATTTTTGGGCCCGGCCCTAGGGGTACCCCTAGGGCCCTGGGCTAAAAACTATTTTTGTCATAACTTCTTCGTTACTCGCCATATTCGGTCGAACTTTATGTCCATGGAATCCTTATCTAAAGGTCTAAGACCCCTCATGATTGGAATTCCCATCCATCGTGCCGAACAAAGAGCTCTAAGTTTTGGGCCAGGCCCAAGGGGTACTCCTAGGGACCTGGGCTAAAAACTATTTTGGCCATGATTTCTTCGTTACTCGCCCGATTGGGTCGATCTTTATGTCCACGGAATCATTAACGAACGGCCTAAGATCCCTCTTGATCGGAATTCATGTCCATCTTTCCAAAAAAAAAATTCAATTTTTGAGCCGGGCCCTAAGGGTACCCCTTGGGGCCTAGGCTAAAAACTATTTTGGCCGTACTTCTTCGTTGCTCGCCCGATACGGTCGATCTTTATGTCCACGGAAACATTATCTAATGGCCTAAGACCCCTCATGCGGAATTCTTATCAATCGTGCCGATCTAAGAGTTTCAATTTTCGAGTCGGGCCGTAGGGGTACCCCCTAGGGGCTCAGGGCCTGAAAAAACATCTGAAACGAAATGCATATTTTTCGCACATTAGCACATACACATTAATTTATGGCATTTTAAAGTGAGCTTGCGTAGTTCGAAGGCCCCGATCGCGGGTAAATCAGCCGAATACGCCCTAAAATATTCACTTTTTCGCTTGTTTTGGACTCTCACGAAGTTCTCGTATAGCAAAATATAAGGAAAAGTGGATTTTGAATTTTTGGGGGATAGCCTTTGGAATAAGGTTTCCAATGCCGCTTGATTCGGCTAAATCGAACAAAAAACATAGGAGTTATGGCAAAAATAGTGGAACTGCGCAAAACGGGACCCGACGTAAAAATTATTTTGGCCATAACTTCTTCGTTACTCGCCCGATTCGGTAGATCTTTATGTCCACAGAATAGTTATATAAATTCCTAAGACCGCTCATGATCGGAATTCCTGTCCATCGTGCCGAACAAAGAGCTTCATTTTTCGGATCGAGCCCTAGGGGTACCCCTAGGGGCTCGGGGGCTGAAAAAACATCCAAAACAAAATGCATATTTTTTCGCACATTATCCCATACAAATTAATTTATGGCGTTTTGAAGTTATCGTGAATAGTTCGAAGGCCCTGATTGCAGGTAAATCAGCCGAATACGCCCCAAAATATTCACTTTTTCGCTTGATTTGTACTCTCGCGAAGTTCTTGTAAAGGAAAATATAAGGAAAAGTGGATTTTTAATTTTTAGGGGCTAGCCCTTGGAATAAGATTTCCAATGCCGCTTGATTCAGCTAAATCGGACAAATAGCCTAGGAGTTATGGCAAAAATAGTGGAACTGCGCAAAACGGGACTCGACGCAAAAACTATTTTGGTCATAACTTCTTCGTTAGTCGCCCGATTTGATCGATCTTTATGTCCACGTAATCCTTATCTAAAGGCCTAAGACCCCTCATGATCGGAATTCATGTGCATCGTGCCGAACAAAAAGCTTCAATTTTCGGATCATGCCCTAGGGGTACTCTTAGGGGCTCGGGGGCTGAAAAAACATCCGAAACAAAATGCATATTTTTTCGCACATTAGCACATTCACATTAAGTTATGGCGTTTTAAAGTGAGCTTGCCTAGTTTGAAGGCTCTGATCGCGGGTAAATCAACCGAATACGCCTCAAAATATTCATTTTTTCGCTTATTTTTTACTCTAACGAAGTTCTCGTAAAGCAAAATATAAGGAAAAGTGGATTTGACTTATTGGGGGATAGCCCTTGGAATAAGGTTTGCAATGCCGCTTGATTCGGCCAAATCGGACAAATAGCTTCGGAGTTATGGCAAAAAGAGTGGAATTGCGCATAACCGGACACGGCGCAAAAACTATTTTGGCTATAACTTTTTCGTTACTCGCCCGATTCGGTCGATCTTTATGTCCACGGAATCCTTATCTGAAGGCCTAAGAACCCTCGTAATTGGAATTCATGTCCGTCTTTCCGGACAAAAATTCCAATTTTTGGGCCGGGCCTCAGGCCCCCTAGGGGCATGGGCTAAAAACTATTTTGGCCATAACTTCTTCGTTACTTGTCCGATTCGGTCGATCTTTATATCCACTTAATCCGTATCTAAAGGCCTAAGAACCCTCATGATCAGAATTCATGTCAATCGTTCCGAACAAAAATTCCAAATTTTGGGCCAGACCCTGGGGGTACGCGTAGGGGCCTAGCCTAGGCTAAAAACTATTTTCGCCATAACTTCTTCATTACTTGCCCGATTCGGTCGATCTTTATATCAACGGAATCCTTATATAAAGGCCTAAGACCCCTCATGAATGGATTTCCTGTCCGTTGTGCCGGACAAAAATTCCAATTTTTGGGCCGGGCCCTAATGGTATCCTTAGGGGCCCGGGCTAAAAATTATTTTGGCCATAATTTCTTTGTTACTCGCCTGATTCGGTCGATCTTTATGTCCACGGAATCCGTATCTAAAGGTCTAAGACCCCTTATAATCAGAATTCATGTCCATCGTGCCAAACAAAAATTCCAATTTTTGGGCCCGGCCCTAGGGGTACCCCTAGGGGCCTGGGCTAAAAACTATTTTTGCCATAACTTCTTCGTTACTCGCCATATTCGGTCGAACTTTATGTCCATGGAATCCTTATCTAAAGGTCTAATACTTCTCATGATTGGAATTCCCATCCATCGTGCTGAACAAAGAGCTCTATGTTTTGGGCCAGGCCCAAGGGGTACTCCTAGGGACCTGGGCTAAAAACTATTTTGGCCATGATTTCTTCGTTACTCGCCCGATTAGGTCGATCTTTATGTCCACGGAATCATTAACGAAAGGCCTAAGATCCCTCATGATCGGAATTCATATCCATCGTTCCAAAAAAAAATTCCAATTTTTGAGCCGGGCCCTAGGGGTACCCCTTGGGGCCTAGGCTAAAAACTATTTTGGCCATACTTCTTCGTTGTTCGCCCGATACGGTCAATCTTTATGTCCACGGAATCCTTATCTAATGGCCTAAGACCCCTCATACGGAATTCTTATCAATCGTGCCGAACAAAGAGTTTCAATTTTCGAGTCGGGCCGTAGGGGTACCCCCTAGGGGCTCAGGGCCTGAAAAAACATCCGAAACGAAATGCATATTTTTCGCACATTAGCACATACACATTAATTTATGGCATTTTAAAGTGAGCTTGCGTAGTTCGAAGGCCCCGATCGCGGGTAAATCAGCCGAATACACCCTAAAATATTAACTTTTTCTCTTGTTTTGGACTCTCACGAAGTTCTCGTTTAGTAAAATATAAGGAAAAGTGGATTTTGAATTTTTGGGGGATAGCCTTTGGAATAAGGTTTCCAATGCCGCTTGATTCGGCTAAATCGGACAAAAAGCATAAGAGTTATGGCAAAAATAGTGGAACTGCGCAAAACGGGAACCGACGTAAAAATTATTTTGGCCATAACTTCTTCGTTACTCGCCCGATTCGGTAGATCTTTATGTCCACAGAATAGTTATATAAATTCCTAAGACCGCTCATGATCGGAATTCCTGTCCATCGTGCCGAACAAAGAGCTTCATTTTTCGGATCGAGCCCTAGGGGTACCCCTAGGGGCTCGGGGGCTGAAAAAACATCCAAAACAAAATGCATATTTTTTCGCACATTAGCCCATACAAATTAATTTATGGCGTTTTGAAGTTATCGTGAATAGTTTGAAGGCCCCGATTGCAGGTAAATCAGCCGAATACGCCCCAAAATATTCACTTTTTCGCTTGTTTTGTACTCTCGCGAAGTTCTCGTAAGGAAAAACATAAGGAAAAGTGGATTTTTACTTTTTAGGGGCTAGCCCTTGGAATAAGATTTCCAATGCCGCTTGATTCGGCTAAATCGGACAATTAGCCTAGGAGTTATGGCAAAAATAGTGGAACTGCGCAAAACGGGACTCGACGCAAAAATTATTTTGGCCATAACTTCTTCGTTACTCGCCCGATTCGGTCGATCTTTATGTCCACGTAATCCTTATCTAAAGGCCTAAGACCCCTCATGATCGGAATTCATGTGCATCCTGCCAAACAAAAAGCTTCAATTTTCGGATCGGGCCCTAGGGGTACTCTTTGGGGCTCGGGGGCTGAAAAAACATCCGAAACGAAATGCATATTTTTTCACACATTAGCACATTCACATTAATTTATGGCGTTTTAAAGTGAGCTTGCCTAGTTTGAAGGCCCTGATCGCGGGTAAATCAACCGAATACGCCCCAAAATATTCATTTTTTTGCTTATTTTTTACTCTAACGAAGTTCTCGTAAAGCAAAATATAAGGAAAAGTGGATTTGACTTATTGGGGGATAGCCCTTGGAATAAGGTTTGCTATGCCGCTTGATTCGGCCAAATCGGACAAATAGCTTCGGAGTTATGGCAAAAAGAGTGGAATTGCGCAAAATCGGACACGGCGCAAAAACTATTTTGGCCATAACTTCTTCGTTATTCGCCCGATTCGGTCGATCTTTATGTCCACGGAATCCTTATCTAAAGGCCTAAGAACACTCGTGATTGGAATTCATGTCCGTCGTGCCGAACATAAATTCTAATTTTTGAGCCGGGCCCTAGGGTACCCCTAGGGGCATGGGCTAAAAACTATTTTGGCCATAACTTCTTCGTTACTCGCCTGATTCGGTCGATCTTTATATCCATAGAATCCGTATCTAAAGGCCTAAGAACCCTCATGATCAGAATTCATGTCCATCGTGCCGAACAAAAATTCCAAATTTTGGGCCGGACCCTGGGGATACGCCTAGGGACCTAAGCTAAAAACTATTTTGGCCATAACTTTTCTTCGTTACTCGTCTAATTCGGTCGATCTTTATGTACACGGAATCCTTATCTAAAGGCCTAAGATCCCTCTTGATTTGAATTCCTGTCCATCGTGCCTAATAAAGAGCTTCAATTTTCGGGCCAGGCCCTAGGGGTACCCTAGAGCTCGGGGGCTGAAAAAACATCCGAAACTAAATGCATATTTTTTCGTACATTAGCACATACACATTAATTTATGGCGTTTTAAAGTGAGCTTGCGTAGTTCGAAGGCCCCGATCAAGGGTAAATCAGCCGAATACGCCTCAAAACATTCACTTTTTCGCTTGTTTTGGACTCTCGCAAAGTTCTCAAAAAGCAAAATATAAGGAAAAGTAGATTTTGACTTTTTGGGGGATAGCCTTTGGAATAAGGTTTCCAATGCCGCTTGATTCAGAAAAATCGGACAAATAGCCTAGGAGTTATGGCAAAAATAGTGGAACTGCGCAAAACGGGACCCGATGCAAAAACTATTTTGGCCATAACTTCTTCGTTACTTGCCCGATTCGGTCGATCTTTATCTCCACAGAATCCTTATCTAAAGGCCTAAGACCCATCATAACCGGAATTCCTTTCTATCGTGCCGAACAAAGAGCTTCAATTTTCGGGCAGGGCCCTAGAAGTACCCATTGGGGCTCGGGGGCTGAAAAAACATCCAAAACGAAATGCATATTTTTTCACACATAAGCACATACACTTTAATTAATGGCATTTTAAAGTAGACTTGCCTAGTTCGAAGGCCCTGATCGCGGGTAAATCAGCCGAATATGCCCCAAAATATTCACATTTTCATTTGTTTTGAATATCCCAAAGTTCTCGTAAATCTAAATATAAGGAAAAGTGGATTTTGACTTTTTGTGGGATAGCCCTTGGAATAAGGTTTCCAACGCCGCTTGATTCGGCCAAATCGGATAAATAGCCTAGGAGTTATGGCAAAAATAGTGGGACTGCGCAAAACGGGACGCGACGCAAAAAATATTTTGGCCATAACTTTCTTCGTTACTCGCACGATTTGGTCGATCTTTATGTCCATGGAATTCTTATCTAAAGGCCTAAGACTCCTCATGATTGGAATTCCCATCCATCGTGCCGAACAAAGAGCTCCAATTTTTGGGCCAGGCCCTAAGGATACCCCTAGGGGCCTGGGCTAATAACTATTTAGGCTATAACTTCTTCGTTACTCGCCCGATTCGGTTGATCTTTATGTCCATGGAATCCTTATCTAAAGGCCTAAGACCCCTCATTATTGGAATTCCCATCCATCGTGCCGAACAAAGAGCTTCAATTTTTGGGCCACGACCCTAGGGGCTGGGCTAAAAACTATTTTGGCCATAACTTCTTCGTTACTCGCCCGATTCGGTCGATCTTTATGTCCATAGAATCCTTATCTAAAAGCCTAAGACCCCTCATGATCGGAATTCATGTCCATCATGCCGAACAAAAATTTCAATTTTACGGCCGAGCCCTAGGGGTACCATTAGGGGCATGGGCTAAAAACTATTTTGGCCATAACTTCTTCGTTACTCGCCCGATTCGGTCGGTCTTTATGTCCACAGAATCCTTATCTAAAGGCCTAAGACCGCTCATGATTGGAATTCTCATCCATCGTGCCAAACAAAGAGCTCAATTTTTGGGCTAGATCCTAGGGGTACCCCTAGGGGCCAGGGCTAAAAACTATTTAGGCCATAACTTCTTCGTACTCGCCCGATTCGGTCGATCTTTATGTCAACGGAATCCTTATCTAAAGGCCTAAGACCCCTTATTATTTGAATTCCCATCCATCGTGCCGAACAAAGAGCTCCAATTTTTGGGCCTGGCCCTAGGGTTACTGATGGTCTCGATACGAGTTCTAGTGTATGGGGGGGGGGGGGAATACACCAGATAGAAATTTTAAAAACAACCCCCTGATAAAAACCACAATTGAGTAAAAGGACTCAGCTGGAATCACAACTGAATAAGAACACTCAGCTGGAAGAGTGGTGCTGTGCGGAATGTGGTGGAAACAACAATAACTCGTATGAAACAACTCACGCTCAGATGCAAGGTCGGTCAATAACCAAATCAGTTGAGATGTAAAGATGCAGTTTTGAGTGCTGGTTAGTTGGTCAGTTGGATAAGCATAAAGTAACTGAACAGAAAACACAAACACACAAAGGATTTACGTGGTTCGGAGAGAACTCCTACGTCCACGGGGAGTTGTGAGTCCACACAACTCAGTCCAAATTCTTTAGAACAGCTACCACAAAGCTTACGCGGGCTTTGCAACCGTTCAGATAAGTTTGCGGGTACTTATCAACCTTACAGATAAGTTTACGGGTACTTATCAACCTTTCTACTCAATTTCGGGAAGAGCAGGATCCTAACAACCTTTTTAGGGATGTGTAAAAAGGTTGGGTTTCCAACTACTAGCTCTAACAAAGAAGTGAGCTAGGATCTAAGCTTGAACAAATGAAGACTCAAACTAAGATCGAAAAAACCAAGACAGATTCTAACACTCTATGAACTCTCAACTGGTGATGTTCTTAGAGATTAATTGCAGTTTTGCTTGTGTGCAGGATATTGTCTTTCTTTTGCTCTTTAGTCTCTTCTCGCACTTGTCTGTCTTCTATGTTTTTTTGTTGAATGAATGAAGGCCTCTATTTATATGCGGAGAGAATCAACTAGCCGTTGGATGAGCCGTTGATCTCTATTCTGTGAAAGCGATGTCTTGTCTCACATCTCTGCAGATTTTCCTGATTTGGCAACTGTGAACTTCTGCTTTCCTTCTGAGACAACCTTGTGTTGGGCCAAATGAGGTAATGACAGAACGTCAAACCTTCACGTGACTTCCTATTTGAATTTCAAATTTCAACCTTAGTCTTTCAACCTTGGTTAGTCGGTTGAGAAGTTTGGTCTTCATCCGAGTGGTCTTCAGCTGATGTTCCATCTGATCGATATCTTCATCTGACCTTTTGTCTGTACATGAACAGTTGAACCCTCAGCTGCCTTGAACTTCATGTTGTCGATCTATCGGATTGAGTCTTGCAATTGATGTTCCATCTCCGAACAGTTGACTTGAACGCTCAGTTGTCTTTCTTCCATCTAATGTTCCACATCCGATCAGTTGGCTTGAACGCTCAGTTGTCTTTCCTACATCTGATGTTCTATCTGAATAAAGCCATGTTGCCGTCTTCAGCTGGAGTCCTGTAAAGATAAAATCTCAACATTGCTCAAACAGCGAGCCTGAAAGCTAACATTGGGATATGGCAACATCTACTCGGTTGGAGTCAGTTGGTTTTGGAATCAATCAAAACTTTACTTAAATTTCCCAACAATTTCCCCCTTTTTTATGATGCCAAAACCCTACTGATCTAAACCCTACTGACCTATCTAAAATCTTAGCTGAAATTCTAGACAGTCTATAAGATTAAACATCAAAGGGTTAGCACAGTTATAACATGGTATTGAAATATCTTCGCGATTCAGAGCTTGGACAACTAGAGATTGTACGTCAAGGTGAATCGGATAAATGATGAAAGTTTTCATTACAACTGATGTGTTTACACAGATAAGCACAAAAATCAAAATACATCAGTTGCTCAAAAACTCTAACTTGGCTAATACTTCAGCCCATACTTGCCAAAAATCCCGACAAATATATCTCTTTTGGCATCTGACTCCTTCGAGATATCTACTCCATGTTCTTGACAGACTCTTCTTGCCTCAGCTGCAATCTTCTGTCGGTTAGGATTTCTTGTCTCTGGGATGAATGGAGGAAGATATGTGACCTTCTGAGGGACGGGAACGGTGTTCATATCTAGCTTTGCATCAATCATTGCTCGCCTGAACTGGTTGAACATGCCCGGATCCCCAGAGTGTAGCTCAGTTAGGGCTTCCTTGAAGGCTTTCCTCGGATCCTCTGTTGTGTACACCTTCCTGTAATAGAAATCATTCACAAACTCTTGCTTGAATGATTCCCAATCGTCATTCCATTCAGCTTGCATCCATTTGTCAACATACTTGAAGCGTCCTTGGAGCTTGATCTTGCCAGGCAGTCTCTGCTGCTTCATTCTTGCTTCAGCCTTTACTTGATGTTTTTCTATGCATCGTCGGCATCGAGAGGCAATATTTCTATCCAAGTTATTGGTGATTTTGGCAAGCTCTTCTTCAAATTTGTTGACTCTTGTAGCTTGGTTGGCTGCGAACTTCTTTATCCATTCAGGATTCATATAATCCTTCTCCGGAACATCCATATCCTTAGCAGCAACAATACACTCTTCGGTTGTAATACCGTCGAGTTCAGCATCGAGCTCGGCTGCAATCTCGGCTATGGATTTGTAGAAAACTCCATACTCCTTTGCCTGCTCCATGTCCTTCGCCATTTCATCTCCGCCGACAACAATGGATTTCAGCTATTGTTAATTCTTGTCGGTTGGCTTCTTCTTCGGAGCTGCCTTTTTCGGAGCGGACTTCTTCTTCAGCTGAGATTCCTTCCCGGCTGGCATTTCTTCTTGTGTCTCATCTTCTCCGATCTCTTCTTGCTGCATCACATCTTCATCAATCTCATCTTCCCGGGTCTCTTCTTCCCCCTTTTTGGCATCAGCAACAAGGCTTGCGACTGAGCCATCCAGAGAGGTGAGTTTTTGTTCAGCCTGCTGGATTCGGTTGAAGAGTTCATCAACAGCGCACTCCACATCAACCTTCTTCGCCAGTTCATTATCACGGCGCTCTTGATCAGCTTTCTTTAGTGCAGCGAAGGTTTCATTTACTTCGATTGGGAAGGCGACAAACTCAGCCCATCTGGATTCGAACCGAGAATCCCATTCTTCATCTTGCGTTTGTTGAGATTTGGCAAGATTGGATTCAGATATGGACTTGAGCATGTTCAGTTCGGATTTAATTCCCAGAACGGTTGTCTTCAGGTCGTTGATGTCTTTGCTGGTGGATGTTGAAAGATCATCCAGCTTCATCTTTAGCGCATCATTGTCTTCCAGCAACTTCTTGTGCTTCTCATCCTGAGCTTCCATCATCCTCAGCTGTTCTTCTTGGTTGAGCTGAATGTTGGCAAGCATCTCCTTCCTTAGCTGATTGACCCTCTCAGTGATCAGCTCCCATATTTCATCTGTGGAGGGTGCTGGCTGATCAGCTGGAGCTGGTTGTTCAACTGGTGCTGGCTGTTCAACAGTAACCATGGCTTGGCGATTGGCCAGGTACTGTTGAAGCTCCTCTTTCTCCTGCTTGGCTGCTGCGGCTGCTGCGTCAAGGTCATCGACAAATTCAGCAGATTTGATCAGCATGTTGTCAAGGAAGGCGACACAATCTTGTTCGGCTGTCTCCCTTGTGTCTCTTCCTTCTGCCTTGCTAATATCCACTCGACGAGTCAGCAGTGCAACCTTGTTGTTGTACGCAACTTCAAAGTTGGTGTAGTTGAAGTATTCCCTTATTCGCGACTCATCTGCCTTGAGCTGGTTCCAGCTGTGTATCCTGATGGTATCTTCCTTGACATATCAGCGGATGAATATGATGTTGAATTGATACAGCAGCTCAGTTCCGAGCGTGGCAAAAGTGGGCATGTCGCGCACCTCTGGGAACATTCCGATCAGCTTCTGAAAGAAGTAGGCCAACTTGCCTTCATGTTCCAACGTGCCGAGCAAAGAGCTCCAATTTTTGGGCCAGGCCTTAGGGGTACCCCTAGGGGCCTAAGCTAAAAACTATTTTGGCCATAACTTCTTCGTTACTCGCCCGATTCGATCGATCTTTATGTCCACGGAATCCTTATCTAACGGCCTAAGACACCTCATGATTGGAATTCCCATCCATCGTGCCGAACAAAGAGCTCCGATTTTTGGGCCAGGCCCTAGGGTTAGGGTCTAGGGTTTAGGGTTTAGGGTTTAGTGTATAGGGCCTGGGCTAAAAACTATTTTGGCCATAATTTCTTCGTTACTCGTCCGATTCGGTCGATCTTTATGTCTACGGAAGTCTTATCTAAAGGCTTAAGACCCCTCATGATCGGAATTCCTATCCATCATGCCAAACAAAAATTCTAATTTTGGGGCCGGGCCCTAGGGGGTACCCCTAGGTGCCTGGGCCAAAAACTATTTTGGCTATAACTTCTTCGTTACTCGCCCGTTTCGGTCGATCTTTATGTCCACAGAATCCTTATCTAAAGGCCTATGACCTCTCATGATTGGAATTTCAATCCATCATGCCGAGCAAAGAGCTCGAATTTTTGGGCCAGGCCCTAGGGGTACGTACCCCTAGGGGCCTTGGCTAAAAACTATTTTGGCCATAACTTCTTCGTTAATCGCCCGATTCGGTCGATCTTTATGTCCACGGAATCCTTATCTAATGGACTAAGACCCCTGATGATTGGAATTCCTGTCCATCGTGCCGAGCAAAGAGCTCCAATTTTTGGGCCAGGCCTTAGGAGTACCCCTAGGGGCCTGGGCTAAAAACTATTTTGGCCATAACTTCTTCGTTAATCGCCCGATTCGGTCGATGTTTAGGTCAACGGAATCCTTATCTAAAGGCCTAAGATCCCTCATGATCGGAATTGCTATCCATCATGCCGAACAAAAATTCCAATTTTTGGGCTGGGCCCTAAGGGGTACCCCTAGGGTCCTGGATTAAAAATTATTTTGGCCATAACTTCTTTGTTAATCGCCCGATTCGGTCGATCTTTATATCCACGGAAACCTTATCTAAAGGACTAAGACCCCTAATGATCGGAATTCTTGTCCATCGTACCTAACAAAAAGCTTCAATTTTCGGGCCGGGCCCTAGGGGTACGTACCCCTAGGGGCCTTGGCTAAAAACTATTTTGGCCATAACTTCTTCGTTAATCGCCCGATTCGGTCGATCTTTATGTCCACGGAATCCTTATCTAAAGGACTAAGACCCCTGATGATTGGAATTCCAGTCCATCGTGCCGAGCAAAGAGCTCCAATTTTCGGGCCAGGCCTTAGGAGTACCCCTAGGGGCCTGGGCTAAAAACTATTTTGGCCATAACTTCTTCGTTACTCGCCCGTTTCGGTCGATCTTTATGTCCACAAAATCCTTATCTAAAGGCCTATGACCTCTCATGATTGGAATTTCCATCCATCGTGCCGAGCAAAGAGCTCGAATTTTTGGGCCAGGCCCTAGGGGTACGTACCCCTAGGGGCCTTGGCTAAAAACTATTTTGGCCATAACTTCTTCGTTAATCGCCCGATTCGGTCGATCTTTATGTCCACGGAATCCTTATCTAAAGGACTAAGACCCCTGATGATTGAAATTCCTATACATCGTGCCGAGCAAAGAGCTCCAATTTTTGGGCCGGGCCTTAGGAGTACCCCTAGGGGCCTGGGCTAATAACTATTTTGGCCATAACTTCTTCGTTACTCGCCCGTTTCGGTCGATCTTTATGTCCACAGAATCCTTATCTAAAGGCCTATGACCTATCATGATTGGAATTTCCATCCATCGTGCCGAGCAAAGAGCTCGAATTTTTGGGCCAGGCCCTAGGGGTACGTACCCCTAGGGGCCTTGGCTAAAAACTATTTTGGCCATAACTTCTTCGTTACTCGCCCGATTCGGTCGATCTTTATGTCCACAGAATCCTTATCTAAAGGACTAAGACCCCTCAATTGAAATTCCCATCAATCGTGCCAAGCAAAGAGCTCCAATTTTTTAGATAGGCCCTAGGGGTACGTATCCCTAGGGGCCTGGGCTATAAACTATTTTGGTCATAACTTCTTCGTTACTCGCCCGATTCGGTCGATCTTTATGTCCACGAAATCGTTGTCTAACGGCCTAAGACCCCTCATGATTGGAATTCCCATCCATCGTGCCGAACAAAGAGCTCCAGTTTTTGGGCCAGGCCCTAGGGTTAGGGTCTAGGGTTTAGGGTTTGGGGTTTAGTGTATAGGGCCTGGGCTAAAAACTATTATGGCCATAATTTCTTCGTTACTCGTCCGATTCGGTCGATCTTTATGTCTACGTAATTCTTATCTAAAGGCCTAAGCCCCCTCATGATCGGAATTCCTATCCATCATGCCAAACAAAAATTATAATTTTGGGGCCGGGCCCTAGGGGGTATCCCTAGGGGCTTGGGCCAAAAACTATTTTGGCTATAACTTCTTCGTTACTCGCCCGTTTCGGTCGATCTTTATGTCCACAGAGTCCTTATCTAAAGGCCTATGACCTCTCATGATTGGAATTTCCATCCATCGTGCCGAGCAAAGAGCTCGAATTTTTGGGCCAGGCCCTAGGGGTACGTACCCCTAGGGGCCTTGGCTAAAAACTATTTTGGCCATAACTTCTTCGTTAATCGCCCGATTCGGTCGATCTTTATGTACACGGAATCCTTATCTAAAGGACTAAGACCCCTGATGATCGGAATTCCTGTCCATCGTGCCGAGCAAAGAGCTCCAATTTTTGGGCCAGGCCTTAGGAGTACCCCTAGGGGCCTGGGCTAAAAACTATTTTGGCCATAACTTCTTCGTTAATCGCCCGATTCGGTCGATGTTTAGGTCCACGGAATCCTTATCTAAAGGCCTAAGACCCTTCATGATCGGAATTCCTATCCATCATGCCGAACGAAAATTCCAATTTTTTGGCCGTGCCCTAGGTGGTACCCCTAGGGGCCTGGATTAAAAACTATTTTGGCCATAACTTCTTGTTAATCGCCCGATTCGGTCGATCTTTATATCCACAGAAACCTTATCTAAAGGACTAATACCCCTGATGATCGGAATTCCTATCCATTGTACCGAACAAAAAGCTTCAATTTTCGGGCCGGGCCCTAGGTTTACCCTTAGGGGCCTGGGCTAAAAACTATTTTGGCCATAACTTCTTCGTTACTCGCCCGATTCGGTCGATCTCTATGTCCACAGAATCCTTATCTAAAGGACTAAGATCCCTCATGATTGAAATTCCCATCCATCGTGCCGAGCAAAGAGCTCCAAATTTTTAGCCATGCCCTAGGGGTACCCCTAGGGCCTGGGCTAAAAACTATTTTGGTCATAACTTCTTCGTTACTCGCCTGATTCGGTCGATCTTTATGTCCACGGAATCGTTATCTAAAGGCCTAAGATCCTTCATGATAGGAATTCTCATCCATCGTGCCGAGCAAAGAGCTCCGATTTTTGGGCCAGGCCCTAGGGTTTAGGGTCTAGGGTTTAGGGTTTAGGGTTAGTGTATAGGGCCTGGGCTAAAAACTATTTTGGCCATAACTTCTTCGTTACTCGTCCGATTCGGTCGATCTTTATGTCTACGGAATCCTTATCTAAAGGCCTAAGACCCCTAATGATCGGAATTCCTATCCATCATGCCGAACAAAAATTCCAATTTTGGGGCTGGGCCCTAGAGGGCCTATGGGTCAGGGCCAAAAACTATTTTCGCCATAACTTCTTTGTTACTCGCCCGATTCGTTCGATCTTTATGTCCGCAGAATCCTTATTTAAAGGACTAAGACCCCTCGTGATTGAAATTACCATCCATCGTGTTGAGAAAAGAGCTCCAATTTTTCAGCCAGGCCCTAGGGGTACGTACCCCTAGAGGCCTAGGCTAAAAACTATTTTGGTCATAACTTTTTCGTTACTCGCCCGATTTGGTCGATCTTTATGTCCACTGAATCCTTATCTAAAGGCCTAAGATCCTTCATGATTGAAATTCTCATCCATCGTGCCGAGCAAATAGCATTTTTGGGCCAGGCCTTAGGGGTACCCCTAGGGGCCTGGGCTAAAAACTATTTTGGCCATAACTTCTTCGTTACTCGCCTGATTCGATCGATATTTATGTCCATGGAATCCTTATCTAACGGCTTAAGACCCCTCATGATTGGAATTCTCATCCACCGTGTCGAACAAAGAGCTCCACTTTTTGGGCCAGACCCTAGGGTTTAGGGTCTAGGGTTTAGGGTTTAGTATATAGGGCCTGGGCTAAAAACTATTTTGGCCATAACTTCTTCGTTACTCGTCCGATTCGGTCGATCTTTATGTCTACGGAATCCTTATCTAAAGGCCTAAGACCCCTCATGATCGGAATTCCTATCCATCATGCCGAACAATGGGGCCGGAGCCAGGGGGTACCCCTAGGGGCCTGGCTAAAAACTATTTTGGCAATAACTTCTTCGTTACTCGCCCGATTCAGTCGACTTTTATGTCCACGGAATCCTTATCTAAAGGCTTAAGATCCTTCATGATTGGAATTCTTATCCATCGTGCCGAACAAAGAGCTCCAATTTTCGGGCCAGGCCCTAGGGGTAAGCCTAGGGGCCTGCGCTAAATAATATTTTGGCCATAACTTCTTCGTTACTCGCCCGATTCGGTTGATCTTTATCTCCACAGAATCCTTATCTATAGGCGTAAGACCTCTCATGATTGGAATTCCTGTCCATCATGCCAAACAAATATTCCAATTTTTTGGCCGAGTCCTAGGGGTACCCCTAGGGTCCTCGGCTAAAAACTATTTTGGCCATAACTTCTTCGTTACTCGCCCGATTCGGTCGATCTTTATGTCCACGAAATCCTTATCTAAAGGACTAAGACCCCTGATGATTGGAATTCCTATCCATCGTGCCGAGCAAAGAGCTCCAATTTTTGGGCCAGGCCTTAGGAGTACCCCTAAGGGCCGGGGCTAAAAACTATTTTTGCCATAACTTCTTCGTTACTCGCCCGATTCGGTCGATCTTTATGTCCTCGAAATCCTTATCTAAAGTCCAAAGACCTCCCATGATTGGAATTTCGATCCATCGTGTCGAGCAAAGTGCTCGAATTTTTGGGCCAGGCCCTAGGGGTACGTACCCCTAGGGGCCTTGACTAAAAACTATTTTGGCCATAACTTCTTCGATAATCGCCCGATTCGGTAGATCTTTATGTCCACGGAATCCTTATCTAAAGGACTAAGACCCTTGATGATCGGAATTCCTGTCCATTGTACCGAACGAAGAGCTTCAATTTTCGGGCCGGGCCCTAGGTTTACCCTTTAGGGGCCTGGGCTAAAAACTATTTTGGCCATAACTTCTTCGTTACTCACCTGATTCGATCGATATTTATGTCCACAGAATCCTTATCTAACGGCCTAAGACCCCTCATGATTGGAATTCCCATCCATCGTGCCGAACAAAGAGCTCCAATTTTTGGGCCAGGCCCTAAGGTTAGGGTCTAGGGTTTAGGGTTTAGGGTTTAGTGTATAGGGCCTGGGCTAAAAACTATTTTGGCCATAATTTCTTCGTTACTCGTCCGATTCGGTCGATCTATATGTCTACGGAATTCTTTTCTAAAGGCCTAAGACCCCTCATGATCGGAATTCCTATCCATCACGCCAAAAAAAAATTCCAATTTTGGGGCCGGGCCCTAGGGGGTACCCCTAGGGGCCTGGGCCAAAAACTATTTTGGCTATAACTTCTTCGTTACTCGCCCGTTTCGGTCGATCTTTATGTCCACAGAATCCTTATCTAAAGTCCTATGACCTCTCATGATTGGAATTTCCATCCATCTTGCCGAGAAAAGAGCTCGAATTTTTGGGCCAGGCCCTAGGGGTACGTACCCCTAGGGGCCTTGGCTAAAAACTATTTTGGCCATAACTTCTTCGTTAATCGCCCGATTCGGTCGATCTTTATGTCCACGGAATCCTTATCTAAAGGCCTAAGACCCCTCATGATCGGAATTCCTATCCATCATGCCGAGCAAAAATTCTAATTTTTGGGCCGGGCCCTAGGGGGTACCGCTAGGGGCCTGGATTAAAAACTATTTTGGCCATAACTTCTTTGTTAATCGCCCGATTCGGTCGATCTTTATATCCACGGAAACCTTATCTAAAGGACTAAGACCCCTGATGATCGGAATTCCTGTCCATTGTACCAAAAAAAAAGCTTCGATTTTCGGGCCGGGCCCTAGGTTTACCCTTAGGGGCCTGGGCTAAAAACTATTTTGGCCATAACTTCTTCGTTAATCGCCCGATTCGGTCGATCTTTATGTCCACGGAATCCTTATCTAAAGGACTAAGACCCCTGATGATCGGAATTCCTGTCCATCGTGCCGAGCAAAGAGCTCCAATTTTTGGGCCAGGCCTTAGGAGTACCCCTAGGGGCCTGGGCTAAAAACTATTTTGGCCATAACTTCTTCGTTAATCGCCCGATTCGGTCGATGTTTAGGTCCACGGAATCCTTATCTAAAGGCCTAAGACCCTTCATGATCGGAATTCCTATCCATCATGCCGAACGAAAATTCCAATTTTTTGGCCGGGCCCTAGGTGTACCCCTAGGGGCCTGGATTAAAAACTATTTTGGCCATAACTTCTTTGTTAATCGCCCGATTCGGTCGATCTTTATATCCACAGAAACCTTATCTAAAGGACTAATACCCCTGATGATCGGAATTCCTGTACATCGTACCGAACAAAAAGCTTCAATTTTCGGGCCGGGCCCTAGGTTTACCCTTAGGGGCCTGGGCTAAAAACTATTTTGGCCATAACTTCTTCGTTACTCGCCCGATTCGGTCAATCTCTATGTCCACAGAATCCTTATCTAAAGGACTAAGACCCCTCATGATTGAAATTCCCATCCATCGTGCCGAGCAAAGAGCTCTAAATTTTTAGCCATGCCCTAGGGGTACCCCTAGGGGCCTGGGCTAAAAACTATTTTGGTCATAACTTCTTCGTTACTCGCCCGATTCGGTCGATCTTTATGTCCACGGAATCGTTATCTAAAGGCCTAAGATCCTTCATGATAGGAATTCTCATCCATCGTGCCGAGCAAAGAGCTCCGATTTTTGGGCCAGGCCCTAGGGTTTAGGGTCTAGGGTTTAGGGTTTAGGGTTTAGTGTATATGGCCTGGGCTAAAAACTATTTTGGCCATAACTTCTTCGTTACTCGTCCGATTCGGTCGATCTTTATGTCTACGGAATCCTTATCTAAAGGCCTAAGACCCCTAATGATCGGAATTCCTATCCATCATGCCGAACAAAAATTCCAATTTTGGGGCTGGGCCCTAGAGGGCCTATGGGTCAGGGCCAAAAACTATTTTCGCCATAACTTCTTTGTTACTCGCCCGATTCGTTCGATTTTTATGTCCGCAGAATCCTTATTTAAAGGACTAAGACCCCTCGTGATTGAAATTACCATCCATCGTGTTGAGAAAAGAGCTCCAATTTTTCAGCCAGGCCCTAGGGGTACGTACCCCTAGAGGCCTAGGCTAAAAACTATTTTGGTCATAACTTTTTCGTTACTCGCCCGATTCGGTCGATCTTTATGTCCACTGAATCCTTATCTAAAGGCCTAAGATCCTTCATGATTGAAATTCTCATCCATCGTGCCGAGCAAATAGCATTTTTGGGCCAGGCCTTAGAGGTACCCCTAGGGGCCTGGGCTAAAAACTATTTTGGCCATAACTTCTTCGTTACTCGCCTGATTCGATCGATATTTATGTCCATGGAATCCTTATCTAACGGCTTAAGACCCCTCATGATTGGCATTCTCATCCACCGTGTCGAACAAAGAGCTCCACTTTTTGGGCCAGACCCTAGGGTTTAGGGTCTAGGGTTTAGGGTTTAGTATATAGGGCCTGGGCTAAAAACTATTTTGGCCATAACTTCTTCGTTACTCGTCCGATTCGGTCGATCTTTATGTCTACGGAATCCTTATCTAAAGGCCTAAGACCCCTCATGATCGGAATTCCTATCCATCATGCCGAACAATGGGGCCGGAGCTAGGGGGTACCCCTAGGGGCCTGGGCTAAAAACTATTTTGGCAATAACTTCTTCGTTACTCGCCCGATTCAGTCGACTTTTATGTCCACGGAATCCTTATCTAAAGGCTTAAGATCCTTCATGATTGGAATTCTTATCCATCGTGCCGAGCAAAGAGCTCCAATTTTCGGGCAGGCCCTAGGGGTAAGCCTAGGGGCCTGCGCTAAATAATATTTTGGCCATAACTTCTTCGTTACTCGCCCGATTCGGTTGATCTTTATCTCCACAGAATCCTTATCTATAGGCGTAAGACCTCTCATGATTGGAATTCCTGTCCATCATGCCAAACAAATATTCCAATTTTTTGGCCGAGCCCTAGGGGTACCCCTAGGGGCCTCGGCTAAAAACTATTTTGGCCATAACTTCTTCGTTACTCGCCCGATTCGGTCGATCTTTATGTCCACGAAATCCTTATCTAAAGGACTAAGACCCCTGATGATTGGAATTCCTATCCATCGTGCCGAGCAAAGAGCTCCAATTTTTGGGCCAGGCCTTAGGAGTACCCCTAAGGGTCGGGGCTAAAAACTATTTTTGCCATAACTTCTTCGTTACTCGCCCGATTCGGTCGATCTTTATGTCCACGGAATCCTTATCTAAAGGACTAAGACCCTTGATGATCGGAATTCCTGTCCATTGTACCGAACGAAGAGCTTCAATTTTCGGGCCGGGCCCTAGGTTTACCCCTTAGGGGCCTGGGCTAAAAACTATTTTGGCCATAACTTCTTCGTTACTCGCCTGATTCGATCGATATTTATGTCAACAGAATGCTAATCTAACGGCCTAAGACCCCTCATGATTGGAATTCCCATCCATCGTGCCGAACAAAGAGCTCCAATTTTTGGGCCAGGCCCTAAGGTTAGGGTCTAGGGTTTAGGGTTTAGGGTTTAGTGTATAGGGCCTGGGCTAAAAACTATTTTGGCCATAATTTCTTCGTTACTCGTCCGATTCGGTCGATCTTTATGTCTACGGAATCCTTATCTAAAGGCCTAAGACCCCTCATGATCGGAATTCCTATCCATCATGCCGAACAAAAATTCCAATTTTGGCACCGGAGCTAGGGCGTACCCCTAGGGGCCTGGGCTAAAAACTATTTTGGCAATAACTTCTTCGTTACTCGCCCGATTCAGTCGACTTTTATGTCCACGGAATCCTTATCTAAAAGCTTAAGATCCTTCATGATTGGAATTCTTATCCATCGTGCCGAGCAAAGAGCTCCAATTTTTGGGCCAGGCCTTAGGGGTATCTTTAGGGGCCTGGGCTAAAAACTATTTTGGCCATAACTTCTTCGTTAATCGCCTGATTCGGTCGATCTTTATGTCCACAGAATCCTTATCTAAAGGCCTAAGACCTCTCATGATTGGAATTTCCATCTATCGTGCCGAGCAAAGAGTTCCAATTTTCGTGCCAGGCCCTAGGGGTAAGCCTAGGGGCCTGCGCTAAAAAAAATTTTGGCCATAACTTCTTCGTTACTCGCCCGATTCGGTTGATCTTTATCTCCACAGAATCCTTATCTATAGGCCTAAGACCTCTCATGATTGAAATTCCTGTCCATCATGCCAAACAATTATTCCAATTTTTTGACCGGGCCCTTGGGGTACCCCTAGGGGCCTGGGCTAAAAACTATTTTGGCCATAACTTCTTCGTTACTCGCCCGATTCGGTCGATCTTTATGTCCACGAAATACTTATCTAAAGGACTAAGACCCCTGATGATTGGAATTCCTATCCATCGTACCGAGCAAAGAGCTCCAATTTTTGGGCCAGGCCTTAGGAGTACCGCTAAGGGCCGGGGCTAAAAACAATTTTTGCTATAACTTCTTCGTTACTCGCCCGATTCGGTCGATCTTTATGTCCACGAAATCCTTATCTAAAGCCCTAAGACCTCTCATGATTGGAATTTCCATCTATCGTGTCGAGCAAAGAGCTCGAATTTTTGGGCCAGGCCTTAGGGGTACGTACCCTTAGGGGCCTTGACTAAAAACTATTTTGGCCATAACTTCTTCGTTAATCGCCCGATTCGGTCGATCTTTATGTCCACGGAATCCTTATCTAAAGGACTAAGACCCTTGATGATGGGAATTCCAGTCCATCGTACCGAACAAAGAGCTTCGATTTTCGGGCCGGGCCCTAGGTTGACCCCTTAGGGGCCGGGGCTAAAAACTATTTTGGCCATAACTTCTTCATTACTCGCCCGATTCGGTCGATCTTTATGTCCACAGAATCTTTATCTAAAGGACTAAGACCCCACATTATTGAAATTCCCATCCATCGTGCCGAGCAAAGAGCTCCAATTTTTCAGCTAGGCCCTAGGGGTACGTACCCCTAGGGGCCTGGGCTAAAAACTATTTTGGTCATAACTTCTTCGTTACTCGCCCGATTCGGTCGATCTTTATGTCCACGGAATCCTTATCTAAACGCCTAAGACCTCTCATGATCAGAATTCCTATCCATCATGCCAAACAAAAATTCCAATTTTGGGGCCGGAGCTAGGGCGTACCCCTAGGGGCCTGGGCTAAAAACTATTTTGGCCATAACTTCTTCGTTAATCGCCCGATTCGGTCGATCTTTATGTCCACGTCATTCTTATCTAAAGGCCTAAGACCTCTCATGATCGGAATTCCTATCCATCATACCGATCAAAAATTCCAATTTTTGGGTCGGGCCCTAGGGGGTACCCCTAGGGGCCTGGGATAAAAACTATTTTTGCCATAACTTCTTCGTTACTCGCCCGATTCGGTCGATCTTTATGTCTACAAATTCCTTATCTAAAGGCCTAAGACCTCTCATGATTGGAATTCCTATCCATCATGCCAAACAAAAATTCCAATTTTTGGGCCGGGCCCTAGGGGGTACCCCTAGGGGCCAGAGCTAAAAACTATTTTTGCCATAACTTCTTCGTTACTCGCCCGATTCGGTCGATCTTTATGTCCACGGATTCCTTATCTAAAGGCCTAAGACGTCTCATGATTGGAATTTACATCCATCGTTCCGAGCAAAGAGCTCGAATTTTGGGGCCAGGCCCTTGGGGTACGTACCCCTAGGGGCCTTGGCCAAAAACTATTTTGGCCATAACTTCTTCGTTAATCGCCCGATTCGGTCGATCTTTATGTCCACGGAATCCTTATCTAAAGGACTAAGACCACTAATGATCGGAATTCCTGTCCATCATGCCGAGAAAAGAGCTCCAATTTTTGGGCCAGGCCTTAGGATTACCCCTAAGGGCCGGGGGTAAAAACTATTTTTGACATTACTTCTTCATTACTCGCCCGATTCGGTCGATCTTTATGTCCACGTAATCCTTATCTAAACGCCTAAGACCTCTCATGATTGGAATTTCCATCCATCGTGCCGAGCAAAGAGCTCAAATTTTTGGGCCAGGCCCTAGGGGTACGTACCCCTAGGAACCTTGCCTAAAAACTATTTTGGCCATAACTTCTTCGTTAATCGCCCGATTCGGTCGATCTTTATGTCCACGGAATCCTTATCTAAAGGACTAAGACCCCTAATGATTGGAATTCCTATCCATCGTGCCGAGCAAAGAGCTCCAATTTTTGGGCCAGGCCTTAGGAGTACCCCTAAGGGCCGGGGCTAAAAACTATTTTTGCCATAACTTCTTCGTTACTCGCCCGATTCGGTCGATCTTTATGTCCACGAAATCCTTATCTAAAGGCCTAAGACCTATCATGATTGGAATTTCCATCCATCGTGTCGAGCAAAGAGCTCGAATTTTTGGGTCAGGCCCTAGGGGTACGTACCCTTAGGGGCCTTGACTAAAAACTATTTTGGCCATAACTTCTTCGTTAATCGCCCGATTCGGTCGATCTTTATGTCCACGGAATCCTTATCTAAAGGACTAAGACCCTTGATGATCGGAATTCCTGTCCATCGTACCGAACAAAGAGCTTCAATTTTCGGGCGGGCCCTAGGTTTACCCCTTAGGGGCCTGGGCTAAAAACTATTTTGGCCATAACTTCTTCGTTAGTCGCCTGATTCGATCGATATTTATGTCCATGGAATCCTTATCTAACGGCTTAAAACCCCTCATGATTGGAATTCTCATCTATCGTGTCGAACAAAGAGCTCCACTTTTTGGGCCAGACCCTAGGGTTTAGGGTCCAGGGTTTAGGGTTTAGTATATAGGGCCTGGGCTAAAAACTATTTTGGCCATAACTTCTTCGTTACTCGTCCGATTCGGTCGATCTTTATGTCTACGGAATCCTTATCTAAAGGCCTAAGACCCCTCATGATCGGAATTCCTATCCATCATGCCGAACAAAAATTCCAATTTTGGCACTGGAGCTAGGGCGTACCCCTAGGGGCCTGGGCTAAAAACTATTTTGGCAATAACTTCTTCGTTACTCGCCCGATTCAGTCGACTTTTATGTCCACGGAATCCTTATCTAAAAGCTTAAGATCCTTCATGATTGGAATTCTTATCCATCGTGCCGAGCAAAGAGCTCCAATTTTTGGGCCAGGCCTTAGGGGTATCTTTAGGGGCCTAGGCTAAAAACTATTTTGGCCATAACTTCTTCGTTAATCGCCTGATTCGGTCGATCTTGATGTCCACAGAATCCTTATCTAAAGGCCTAAGACCTCTCATGATTGGAATTTCCATCCATCGTGCCGAGCAATGAGTTCCAATTTTCGGGCCAGGCCCTAGGGGCAAGCCTAGGGGCCTGGGCTAAAAAAAATTTTGGCCATAACTTCTTCGTTACTCGCCCGATTCGGTTGATCTTTATCTCCACAGAATCCTTATCTATAGGCCTAAGACCTCTCATGATTGGAATTCCTGTCCATCATGCCAAACAATTATTCCAATTTTTTGACCGGGCCCTTGGGGTACCCCTAGGGGCCTGGGCTAAAAACTATTTTGGCCATAACTTCTTCGTTACTCGCCCGATTCGGTCGATCTTTATGTCCACGAAATACTTATCTAAAGGACTAAGACCCCTGATGATTGGAATTCCTATCCATCGTACCGAGCAAAGAGCTCCAATTTTTGGGCCAGGCCTTAGGAGTACCCCTAAGGGCCGGGGCTAAAAACAATTTTTGCCATAACTTCTTCGTTACTCGCCCGATTCGGTCGATCTTTATGTCCACGAAATCCTTATCTAAAGCCCTAAGACCTCTCATGATTGGAATTTCCATCTATCGTGTCGAGCAAAGAGCTCGAATTTTTGGGCCAGGCCTTAGGGGTACGTACCCCTAGGGGCCTTGACTAAAAACTATTTTGGCCATAACTTCTTCGTTAATCGCCCGATTCGGTCGATCTTTATGTCCACGGAATCCTTATCTAAAGGACTACGACCCTTGATGATCGGAATTCCAGTCCATCGTACCGAACAAAGAGCTTCGATTTTCGGGCCGGGCCCTAGGTTTACCCCTTAGGGGCCGGGGCTAAAAACTATTTTGGCCATAACTTCTTCATTACTCGCCCGATTCGGTCGATCTTTATGTCCACAGAATCTTTATCTAAAGGACTAAGACCCCACATTATTGAAATTCCCATCCATCATGCCGAGCAAAGAGCTCCAATTTTTCAGCTAGGCCCTAGGGGTACGTACCCCTAGGAACCTGGGCTAAAAACTATTTTGGTCATAACTTCTTCGTTACTCGCCCGATTCGGTCGATCTTTATGTCCACGGAATCCTTATCTAAAGGCCTATGACCTCTCATGATCAGAATTCCTATCCATCATGCCAAACAAAAATTCCAATTTTGAGGCCGGAGCTAGGGCGTACCCCTAGGGGCCTGGGCTAAAAACTATTTTGGCCATAACTTCTTCGTTAATCGCCCGATTCGGTCGATCTTTATGTCCACGTCATTCTTATCTAATGGCCTAAGACCTCTCATGATCGGAATTCCTATCCATCATACCGATCAAAAATTCCAATTTTTGGGTCGGGCCCTAGGGGGTACCCCTAGGGGCCTGGGATAAAAACTATTTTTGCCATAACTTCTTCGTTACTCGCCCGATTCGGTCGATCTTTATGTCTACAAATTCCTTATCTAAAGGCCTAAGACCTCTCATGATTGGAATTCCTATCCATCATGCCAAACAAAAATTCCAATTTTTGGGCCGGGCCCTAGGGGGTACCCCTAGGGGCCAGAGCTAAAAACTATTTTTGCCATAACTTCTTCGTTACTCGCCCGATTCGGTCGATCTTTATGTCCACGGATTCCTTATCTAAAGGCCTAAGACGTCTCATGATTGGAATTTACATCCATCGTTCCGAGCAAAGAGCTCGAATTTTGGGGCCAGGCCCTTGGGGTACGTACCCCTAGGGGCCTTGGCCAAAAACTATTTTGGCCATAACTTCTTCGTTAATCGCCCGATTCGGTCGATCTTTATGTCCACGGAATCCTTATCTAAAGGACTAAGACCACTAATGATCGGAATTCCTGTCCATCATGCCGAGAAAAGAGCTCCAATTTTTGGGCCAGGCCTTAGGATTACCCCTAAGGGCCGGGGGTAAAAACTATTTTTGACATTACTTCTTCATTACTCGCCCGATTCGGTCGATCATTATGTCCACGTAATCCTTATCTAAACGCCTAAGACCTCTCATGATTGGAATTTCCATCCATCGTGCCGAGCAAAGAGCTCGAATTTTTGGGCCAGGCCCTAGGGGTACGTACCCCTAGGAACCTTGGCTAAAAATTATTTTGGCCATAACTTCTTCGTTAATCGCCCGATTCGGTCGATCTTTATGTCCACGGAATCCTTATCTAAAGGACTAAGACCCTTGATGATCGGAGTTCCTGTCCATCGTACCGAACAAAGAGTTTCAATTTTCGGGCCGGTCCCTAGGTTTACACCTCTTAGGGGTCTGGGATACAAACTATTTTGGCCATAACTTCTTCGTGACTCGCCCGATTCGGTCGATCTTAATGTCCACAGAATCCTTATCTAAAGGACTAAGACCCCTCATGATTGAAATTCCCATCCATCGTGCCGAGCAAAGAGCTCCAATTTTTCAGCCAGGCCCTAGGGGTACGTACCCCTAGGGGCCTGGGCTAAAAACTATTTTGGTCATAACTTCTTCGTTACTCGCCCGATTCGGTCGATCTTTATGTCCACCGAATCCTTATCTAAAGGCCTAAGATCTTTCATGATTGGAATTCTCATCCATCGTGCCGAGCAAAGAACTCCAATTTTTGGGCCAGACCCTAGGGTTTAGGGTCTAGGGTTTAGTGTATAGGGCCTGGGCTGAAAACTATTTCGGCCATAACTTCTTCGTTACTCGTCCGATTCGGTCGATCTTTATGTCTACGGAATCCTTATCTAAAGGCCTACCCCTCATGATCGGAATTCCTATCCATCATGCCGATCCAAAATTCCAATTTTGGGGCTGGGCCCTAGGGGGTACCCCTAGGAGCCTGGGCTAAAAACTATTTTGGCCATAACTTCTTCGTTACTCGCCCGATTCGGTCGATCATTATGTCCACATAATCCTTATCTAAAGGACTAAGACCCCTCATGAAAGAAATTCCCATCCATCGTGCCGAGCAAAGTGCTCAAATTTTTCAGCCAGGCCCTAGGGGTACGTACCCCTAGGGGCCTGGGCTAAAAACTATTTTGGTCATAACTTCTTCGTTAATCGCCCGATTCGGTCGATCTTTATGTCTACGGAATCCTTATATAAAGGCCTAAGACCTGTCATGATTGGAATTTCCATCCATCGTGCTGAGCAAAGATCTTCAATTTGCAGGCCAGGCTCTAGGTGTAACCCTAGGGGCCTGGGCTAAAAAATATTTTGGCCATAACTTTATCGTTACTCGCCTGATTCGGTCGATCTTTATGTCCACAGAATCCTTATCTATAGGCCTAAGACCTCTCATGATTGGAATTACTGTCCATCGTGCCAAACAAATATTCCAATTTTTTGGCCGGGCCTTAGGGGTACCCCTAGGGGCCTGGGCTAAAAACTATTTTGGCCATAACTTCTTCGTTACTCGCCCGATTCGGTCGATCTTTATGTCCACGGAATCCTTATCTAAAGGACTAACACCCCTGATGATCGGAATTCCTATCCATCGTACCGAACAAAGAGCTACAATTTTCGCGCCGGGCCCTAGGTTTACCCCTTAGGGGCCTGGGCTAAAAACTATTGTGGCCATAACTTCTTCGTTACTCGCCCGATTCGGTCGATCTTTATGTCCACAGAATCCTTATCTAAAGGACTAAGACCCCTCATGATTGAAATTCCCATCCATCGTGCCGAGCAAAGAGCTCCAATTTTTCAGCCAGGCCCTAGGGGTACGTACCCCTGGGGGCCTGGGCTAAAAACTATTTTGGTCATAACTTCTTCGTTACTCGCCCGATTCGGTCGATCTTTATGTCCACGTAATCCTTATCTAAAGGCCGAAGACCTCTCATGATTGGAATTGTCATCCATCATGCCGAGCAAAGAGCTCCAATTTTTGGGCCAGGCCTTAGAAGTACCCCTAGGGGCCTGGGCTAAAAACTATTTTGGCCATAACTTCTTCGTTATTCGCCCGATTCGATCGATCTTTATGTCCACAGAACCCTTATCTAACGGCCTAAGACCCCTCATGATTAAAATTCCCATCCATCGTGCTGAACAAAGAGCTCCAATTTTTGGGCTAGGCCCTAGGGTTTAGGGTCTAGGGTTTAGGGTTTAGTGTATAGGGCCTGGGCTAAAAACTATTTTGGCCATAACTTCTTCGTTACTCGTCCGATTCGGTCAATCTTTATGTCTACGGAATCCTTATCTAAAGGCCTAAGACCCCTCATGATTAGATTTGCTATTCATTATACCAAACAAATATTCCAATTTTTGGGCCGGGCCCTAAGGGGGTACCACTAGGGGCCTGGGCTAAAAACTATTTTGGCCATAACTTCTTTGTTAATCGCCCGATTCGTTCGATCTTTATGTCCACGGAATCCTTATCTAAAGGCCTAAGACCTCTCATGATCGGAATTCCTATCCATCATGCCGAACAAAAATTCCAATTTTTGGGCCGGGCCCTAGGGGGTACCCCTAGGGGCCTGGGCTAAAAACTATTTTTGCCATAACTTCTTCGTTACTAGCCCTATTCGGTCGATCTTTATGTCTACGGAATCCTTATCTAAAGGCCTACCCCTCATGATCGGAATTCCTATCCTTCATGCCGATCCAAAATTCCAATTTTGGGGCTGGGCCCTAGGGGGTACCCCTAGGAGCCTGGGCTAAAAACTATTTTGGCCATAACTTCTTCGTTACTCGCCCGATTCGGTCGATCATTATGCCCACATAATCCTTATCTAAAGGACTAAGACCCCTCATGAAAGAAATTCCCATCCATCGTGCAGAGCAAAGTGCTCAAATTTTTCAGCCAGGCCCTAGGGGTACGTACCCCTAGGGGCCTGGGCTAAAAACTATTTTGGTCATAACTTCTTCAATACTCGCCCGATTCGGTCGATCTTTATGACCACGAAATACTTATCTAAACGCATAAGATCCTTCATGATTGGAATTCTCATCCATCGTGCCGAGCAAAGAGCTCCAATTTTTTGGCCAGGCCTTAGGGGTACCCCTAGGGGCCTGGCCTAATAACTATTTTGGCCATAACTTCTTCGTTAATCGCCCGATTCGGTCGATCTTTATGTCTACGGAATCCTTATATAAAGGCCTAAGACCTGTCATGATTGGAATTTCCATCCATCGTCCCGAGCAAAGAGCTTCAATTTTCAGGCCAGGCTCTAGGTGTAACCCTAGGGGCCTGGGCTAAAAAATATTTTGGCCATAACTTTATCGTTACTCGCCTGATTCGGTCGATCTTTATGTCCACAGAATCCTTATCTATAGGCCTAAGACCTCTCATGATTGGAATTACTGTCCATCGTGCCAAACAAATATTCCAATTTTTTGGCCGGGCCCTAGGGGTACCCCTAGGGGCCTGGGCTAAAAACTATTTTGGCCATAACTTCTTCGTTACTCGCCCGATTCAGTCGATCTTTATGTCCACGGAATCCTTATCTAAAGGAATAACACCCCTGATGATCAGAATTCCTATCCATCGTACCGAACAAAGAGCTTCAATTTTCGGGCCGGGCCCTAGGTTTACCCCTTAGGGGCCTGGGCTAAAAACTATTGTGGCCATAACTTCTTCGTTACTCGCCCGATTCGGTCGATCTTTATGTCTACAAATTCCTTATCTAAAGGCCTAAGACCTCTCATGATTGGAATTCCTATCCATCATGCCAAACAAAAATTCCAATTTTTGGGCCGGGCCCTAGGGGGTACCCCTAGGTGCCAGAGCTAAAAACTATTTTTGCCATAACTTCTTCGTTACTCGCCCGATTCGGTCGATCTTTATGTCCACGGATTCCTTATCTAAAGGCCTAAGACGTCTCATGATTGGAATTTACATTCATCGTTCCGAGCAAAGAGCTCGAATTTTGGGGCCAGGCCCTTGGGGTACGTACCCCTAGGGGCCTTGGCCAAAAACTATTTTGGCCATAACTTCTTCGTTAATCGCCCGATTCGGTCGATCTTTATGTCCACGGAATCCTTATCTAAAGGACTAAGACCACTAATGATCGGAATTCCTGTCCATCATGCCGAGAAAAGAGCTCCAATTTTTGGGCCAGGCCTTAGGATTACCCCTAAGGGCCGGGGGTAAAAACTATTTTTGACATTACTTCTTCATTACTCGCCCGATTCGGTCGATCTTTATGTCCACGTAATCCTTATCTAAACGCCTAAGACCTCTCATGATTGGAATTTCCATCCATCGTGCCGAGCAAAGAGCTCGAATTTTTGGGCCAGGCCCTAGGGGTACGTACCCCTAGGAACCTTGGCTAAAAACTATTTTGGCCATAACTTCTTCGTTAATCGCCCGATTCGGTCGATCTTTATGTCCACGGAATCCTTATCTAAAGGACTAAGACCCTTGATGATCGGAATTCCTGTCCATCGTACCGAACAAAGAGTTTCAATTTTCGGGCCGGGCCCTAGGTTTACACCTCTTAGGGGTCTGGGCTACAAACTATTTTGGCCATAACTTCTTCGTGACTCGCCCGATTCGGTCGATCTTAATGTCCACAGAATCCTTATCTAAAGGACTAAGACCCCTCATGATTGAAATTCCCATCCATCGTGCCGAGCAAAGAGCTCCAATTTTTCAGCCAGGCCCTAGGGGTACGTACCCCTAGGGGCCTGGGCTAAAAACTATTTTGGTCATAACTTCTTCGTTACTCGCCCGATTCGGTCGATCTTTATGTCCACCGAATCCTTATCTAAAGGCCTAAGATCTTTCATGATTGGAATTCTCATCCATCGTGCCGAGCAAAGAACTCCAATTTTTGGGCCAGACCCTAGGGTTTAGGGTCTAGGGTTTAGTGTATAGAGCCTGGGCTGAAAACTATTTCGGCCATAACTTCTTCGTTACTCGTCCGATTCGGTCGATCTTTATGTCTACGGAATCCTTATCTAAAGGCCTACCCCTCATGATCGGAATTCCTATCCATCATGCCGATCCAAAATTCCAATTTTGGGGCTGGGCCCTAGGGGGTACCCCTAGGAGCCTGGGCTAAAAACTATTTTGGCCATAACTTCTTCGTTACTCGCCCGATTCGGTCGATCTTTATGTCCACCGAATCCTTATCTAAAGGACTAAGACCCCTCATGAAAGAAATTCCCATCCATCGTGCCGAGCAAAGTGCTCAAATTTTTCAGCCAGGCCCTAGGGGTACGTACCCCTAGGGGCCTGGGCTAAAAACTATTTTGGTCATAACTTCTTCATTACTCGCCCGATTCGGTCGATCTTTATGTCCACGAAATACTTATCTAAACGCATAAGATCCTTCATGATTGGAATTCTCATCCATCGTGCCGAGCAAAGAGCTCCAATTTTTTGGCCAGGCCTTAGGGGTACCCCTAGGGGCCTGGCCTAATAACTATTTTGGCCATAACTTCTTCGTTAATTGCCCGATTCGGTCGATCTTTATGTCTACGGAATCCTTATATAAACGCCTAAGACCTGTCATGATTGGAATTTCCATCCATCGTGCTGAGCAAAGAGCTTCAATTTTCAGGCCAGGCTCTAGGTGTAACCCTAGGGGCCTGGGCTAAAAAATATTTTGGCCATAACTTTAGCGTTACTCGCCTGATTCGGTCGATCTTTATGTCCACAGAATCCTTATCTATAGGCCTAAGACCTCTCATGATTGGAATTACTGTCCATCGTGCCAAACAAATATTCCAATTTTTTGGCCGGGCCCTAGGGGTACCCCTAGGGGCCTGGGCTAAAAACTATTTTGGCCATAACTTCTTCGTTACTCGCCCGATTCAATCGATCTTTATGTCCACGGAATCCTTATCTAAAGGAATAACACCCCTGATGATCAGAATTCCTATCCATCGTACCGAACAAAGAGCTTCAATTTTCGGGCCGGGCCCTAGGTTTACCCCTTAGGGGCCTGGGCTAAAAACTATTGTGGCCATAACTTCTTCGTTACTCGCCCGATTCGGTCGATCTTTATGTCCACAGAATCCTTATCTAAAGGACTAAGACCCCTCATGATTGAAATTCTCATCCATCGTGCCGAGCAAAGAGCTCCAATTTTTCAGCCAGGCCCTAGGGGTACGTACCCCTAGGGGCCTGGGCTAAAAACTATTTTGGTCATAACTTCTTCGTTACTTGCCCGATTCGGTCGATCTTTATGTCCACGGAATCCTTATCTAAAGGCCGAAGACCTCTCATGATTGGAATTGTCATCCATCATGCCGAGCAAAGAGCTCCAATTTTTGGGCCAGGCCTTAGAAGTACCCCTAGGGGCCTGGGCTAAAAACTATTTTGGCCATAACTTCTTCGTTACTCGCCCGATTCGATCGATCTTTATGTCCACGGAATCCTTATCTAACGGCCTAAGACCCCTCATGATTAAAATTCCCATCCATCGTGCTGAACATAGAGCTCCAATTTTTGGGCTAGGCCCTAGGGTTTAGGGTCTAGGGTTTAGGGTTTAGTGTATAGGGCCTGGGCTAAAAACTATTTTGGCCATAACTTCTTCGTTACTCGTCCGATTCGGTCAATCTTTATGTCTACGGAATCCTTATCTAAAGGCCTAAGACCCCTCATGATTAGATTTGCTATTCATTATACCAAACAAATATTCTAATTTTGGGGCCAGGCTCTAGGGGGTACCCCTAGGGGCCTGGGCTAAAAACTATTTTGGCCATAATTTCTTCGTTAATCGCCCGATTCGATCGACCTTTATCTCCACGGAATCCTTATCTAAAGGCCTAAGACCTCTCATGATCGGAATTCCTATTCACCTTGCCGAACAAAAATTCCAATTTTTGGGCCGAGCCCTATGGGGGTACCACTAGGGGCCTGGGCTAAAAACTATTTTGGCCATAACTTCTTTGTTAATCGCCCGATTCGGTCGATCTTTATGTCCACGGAATCCTTATCTAAAGGCCTAGGACCTCTCATGATCGGAATTCCTATCCATCATGCCGAACAAAAATTCCAATTTTTGGGCCGGGCCCTAGGGGGTACCCCTAGGGGCCTGGGCTAAAAACTATTTTTGCCATAACTTCTTCGTTACTAGCCCGATTCGGTCGATCTTTATGTCTACGGAATCCTTATCTAAAGGCCCAAGACCTCTCATGATCGGAATTCCTATCCATCATGCCGAACAAAAATTCCAATTTTTGGGTCGGGCCCTAAGGGGTACACCTAGGGGCCAGGGCTAAAAACTATTTTTCCAATAACTTCTTCGTTACTCGCCCGATTCGATCGATCTTTATGTCCACGGAATCCTTATCTAAAGGCCTAAGACCTCTCGTGATTGGAATTTCCATCCATCGTGCCGAGCAAAGAGCTCGAATTTTTGGGCCAGGCCCTAGGGGTACGTACCCCTAGTGGCCTTGGCTAAAAATTATTTTGGCCATAACTTCTTCGTTAATCGCCCGATTCGGTCGATCTTTATGTCCACGGAATCCTTATCTAAAAGACTAAGACCCCTGATGATCGGAATTCCTATCCATCGTGCCGAGCAAAGAGCTCCATGTTTTGGGCCACGCCTTAGGAGTACCCCTAAGGGCCTGGGCTAAAAACTATTTTGGCCATAACTTCTTCGTTAATCGCCCGATTCGGTCGATCTTTATGTTTACAGAATCCTTATCTAAAGGACTAAGACCCCTGATGATCGGAATTCCTATCCATCGTACCAAACAAAGAGCTTCAATTTTCAGGCCGGGCCCTAGGGGTACCCCTAGGGGCCTGGGCTAAAAACTATTTTGGCCATAACTTCTTCATTATTCGCCCGATTCGGTCGATCTTTATGTCCACGGAATCCTTATCTAAAGGACTAAGACCCCTGATGATCGGAATTCCTATCCATCGTACCGAACAAAGAGCTTCAATTTTCGGGTCGGGCCCTAGGTTTACCCCTTAGAGGCCTGGGCTAAAAAATATTTTTGCCATAACTTCTTCGTTACTCGCCCGATTCGGTCGATCTTTATGTCCACAGAATCCTTATCTAAAGGACTAAGACCCCTCATGATTGAAATTCCCATCCATCGTGCCGAGCAAAGAACTCCAATTTTTCAGCCAGGCCCTAGGGGTACGTACCTCTAGGGGCCTGGGCTAAAAACTATTTTGGTCATAACTTCTTCGTTACTCGCCCGATTCGGTCGATCTTTATGTCCACGAAATCCTTATCTAAAGGCCAAATATCCTTCATGATTGGAATTCTCATCCATCATGCCGAGCAAAGAGCTCCAATTTTTGGGCCAGGCCTTAGGGGTACCCCTAAGGGCCTGGGCTAAAAACTATTTTGGCCATAACTTCTTCGTTACTCGCCCGATTCGATCGATCTTTATGTCCACGGAATCCTTATATAACGGCCTAAGACCCCTCATGATTGGAATTCCCATCCATCATGCCGAACAAAGAGCTCCAATTTTTGGGCCAGGCTTTAGGGTTTAGGGTCTAGGGTTTAGGGTTTAGGGTTTAGTGTATAGGGCCTGGGCTAAAAACTATTTTGGCTATAACTTCTTCGTTACTCGTCCGATTCGGTCAATCTTTATGTCTATTGAATCCTTATCTAAAGCCTAAGACCTCTCATAATCGGAATTGATATCCATTATATCGAACAAATATTCCAATTTTTGGGCCGGGCCCTAGGGGGTACCCCTAGGGGCCTGGGCTAAAAACTATTTTGGCCATAACTTCTTCGTTTCTCGCCCGATTCGATCGACCTTTATGTCCACGGAATCCTTATCTAAAGGCCTAAGACCTCTCATGATCGGAATTCCTATCCATCATGCCGAACAAAAAATCCAATTTTTGGGTCGGGCCCTAGGGCCTTAGGGTTCCGTGGACATAAAGATCGATCGAATCGGGTGATTAACGAAGAAGTTATGGCCAAAATAGTTTTTAGCCCATTCCCCTAGGGGTACACCCCTATGGCCCGACCCAAAAATTGGAGCTCTTTGTTCAGCATGATGGATAGGAATTCCATTTATGAGGGGTCTTGGGACATTAGATAAGGAATCCGTGGACATAAAGATCGACCGAATCGGGCAAGAAACGAAGAAGTTATGGCCAAAATTGTTTTCGCGTCGGGTCCCGTTTTGCGCAGTTCCACTATTTTTGCCATAACTTCTAGGCTATTTGTCCGATTTGGCCGATTCAAGTGGCGTTGGAAACCTTATTCCAAGGGCTATCCCTCAAAAAGTCAAAATCCACTTTTCCTATTATTTTGCTTTACAAGAACTTCGTGAGAGTCTAAAACAAGCGAAAAGGTGACTATTTTGGGGCGTATTCGATCGATTTACCCGCGATCTGGGCCTTCAAATTATGCAAGCTCACTTTAAAAGGCCATTAATACATGTGAATGTGCTAATGTGCGAAAAATCAACATTCATTTCGGATGATTTTTCAGCCCCCGAGCCCCTAGGGGTACCCCTAGGGCCCGGCCTGAATATTGAAACTCTTTGTTCGGCACGATGGTTAGGAATTTCGATATTAGAGGTCCTAGGCCTTTAGATAAGGATTCTGTGGACATAAAGATCGACCGAATCGGGCGAGTAACGAAGAAGTTATGGCCAAAATAGTTTTTAGCCCAGGCCCCTAGGGGGTACTCCTAGGACCCGGCCCAAAAATTGGAGTTCTTTGTTCAGCATGATGGATAGGAATTCCATTCATGATGGGTCTTGGGCCTTTAGATAATGATTCTGTGGACATAAAGATCGACCGAATCGGGTGGGAAACGATGAAGTTATGGCCAAAATTGATTTTGCGTCAGGTCCCGTTTTGCGCAGTTCCATTATATTTGCCATAACTTGTACGCTAGTTGTCCGATTTGGCCGATTCAAGGGGCATTGGAAACCTTATTCCAAGGGCTACTTCCCAAAAAGTTAAAATCCACTTTTCCTATTATTTTACTTTATGAGAACTTCGTGAGAGTCCATAACAAGCAAAAAAGTGACTATTTTGGGGCGTATTCGGCCGATTTACCCGCGATTTGGGCCTTCAAATTACGCAAGTTCACTTTAAAATCCAATTAATACATGTGAATGTGCTAATGTGCGAAAAATCAACATTCATTTCGGATGATTTTTCAGCCCCCGAGCCCCTAGGGGTACCCCTAGGGCCCGGCCTGAATATTGAAACTCTTTGTTCGGCACGATGGTTAGGAATTTCAATCATTAGGGGTCTTAGGTCTTTAGATAAGGATTCTGTGGATATAAAGATCGACCGAATCGGGCGAGTAACGAAGAAGTTATGGCCAAAATAGTTTTTAGCCCAGGCCCCTAACGGTACCCCGGGCCCACCCCAAAAATTGGAGCTCTTTGTTCAGCACGATGGATAGGATGTCCATTCATGAGGGGTCTTGGGACTTTAGATAAGGATTTCATGGAAATAAAGGTCGACCGAATCGGGCGAGAAATGTAGAAGTTATGGCCAAAATTGTTTTCGCGTCGGGTCCCGTTTTGCGCAGTTCCACTATTTTTGCCATAACTTCTAGGCTATTTGTCCGATTTGGCCGATTCAAGTGGCGTTGGAAACCTTATTCCAAGGGCTATCTCCCAAAAAGTTAAAATCCACTTTTCCTATTATTTTACTTTACGAGAACTTCGTGAGAGTCCATAATAAGCGAAAAAGTGACTATTTTGGGGCGTATTCGGCCGATTTACCCGCGATTTGGGCCTTCAAATTACGCAAGCTCACTTAAAAATCCAATTAATACATGTGAATGTGCTAACGTGCGAAAACTCAGCATTCGTTTCGGATGATTTTACAGCCCCCGAGCCCCTAGGGGTACCCCTAGGGCCCGGCCCGAATATTGAAACTCTTTGTTCGGCACGATGGTTAGGAATTTCGATCATTAGGGGTCTTAGGCCTTTAGATAAGGATTCTGTGGATATAAAGATCGACCGAATCAGGCAAGTAACGAAGAAGTTATGGCCAAAATAGTTTTTAGCCCAGGCTCCTAGGGGGTACCCCTAAGGCCCGGCCCAAAAATTGGAGCTCTTTGTTAAGCACGATGGATAGGAATTCCATTCATGAGTGGTCTTGGGACTTTAGATAAGGATTCCGTGGACTTAAAGATCGACCGAATCGGGCGACAAACGAAGAAGTTATGGCCAAAATTGTTTTTGCGTCGGGTCCCATTTTGCGCAGTTCCACTATTTTTGCCATAACTTCTACGCTATTTGTCCGATTTGGCCGATTCAAGGGGCGTTGGAAACCTTATTCCAAGGGCTATCCCCCAAAAAGTCAAAATCCACTTTTCCTATTATTTTGCTTTACGAGAACTTCGTGAGAGTCCAAAACAAGCGAAAAAGTAATTATTTTGGGGCGTATTCGGCCGATTTACCCGCGATCTGGGCCTTTAAATTACCTAAGCTCACTTTAAAATGCCATTAATACATGTGAATGTGTTAATTTGCGAAAAAATCAACATTTCGTTTCAGATGATTTTTCAGCCCCCGAGCCCCTAGGGGTACCCCTAGGGCCAGACCTGAATATTGAAACTCTTTGTTCGGCACGATGGTTAGGAATTTCGATCATTAGGGGTATTAGGCCTTTAGATAAGGACTCTGTGGACATAAAGATCGACCGAATCGGGCGATTAACGAAGAATTTATGGCCAAAATAGTTTTTAGCCCATGCTCCTAGGGGGTACCCCTAGGGCCCGGCCCAAAAATTGGAGCTCTTTGTTCAGCATGATGGATAGGATATCCATTCATGAGAGGTCTTGGGACTTTAGATAAGGATTCCGTGGACATAAAGATTGACTGAATCGGGCGAGAAACGAAGAAGTTATGGCAAAAATTGTTTTCGTGTCGGGTCCTGTTTTGCGCAGTTCCACTATTTTTGCCATAACTTCTAGGCTATTTGTCCGATAAGGCCGATTCAAGTGGTGTTGGAAACCTTATTCCAAAGGCTATCCCTCAAAAAGTCAAAATTCACTTTTCCTATTATTTTGCTTTACGAGAACTTCGTGAGAGTCCAAAACAAGCGAAAAAGTGATTATTTTGGGGCGTATTCAGCCGATTTACCCGCGATATGGGCCTTCAAATTACGCAAACTCACTTTAAAATGCCATTAATTCATGTGAATGTGCTAATGTGCGAAAAAATCAACATTTTGATTCGGATGATTTTTCAGCCCCCGAGCCCCTAGGGGTACCCCTAGGGCCCGACCTGAATATTGAAACTCTTTGTTTGGCATGATGGTTAGGAATTTCGATCATTAGGGGTCTTAGGCCTTTAGATAAGGAATCAATGGACATAAAGATTGACCGAATCGGGCGAGTAACGAAAAAGTTTTGGCCAAAATAGTTTTTAGCCCAAGCTCCTTGGGGGTACCCCTAGGGCCCGGCCCAAAAATTGGATCTCTTTGTTCAGCACGATAGATAGGAATTCCATTCATGAGAGGTCTTGGGACTTTAGATAAGGATTCCGTGGACATAAAGATCGACCGAATCGGGCGAGAAACGAAGAAGTTATGGCCAAAATTGTTTTTGCGTCGGGTCCCGTTTTGCGCAGTTCCACTATTTTAGCCTTAACTTCTAGGCTATTTGTCCGATTTGGCCGATTCAAGTGGCGTTGGAAACCTTATTCCAAGGGCTATCCCTCAAAAAGTCAAAATCCAATTTTCCTATTATTTTGCTTTACGAGAACTTCGTGAGAGTCCAAAACAAGCGAAAAAGTGATTATTTTGGGGCGTATTCGCCCGATTTACCCGCGATCTGGGCCTTCAAATTACGCAAGTTCACTTTAAAATGGCATTAATACATGTGAATGTGCTAATGTGCGAAAAAATCAACATTTCGTTTCAGATGATTTTTCAGCCCCCCGAGCCCCTAGGGGTTCTCCTAGGGCCCGGCCTGAATATTGAAACTCTTTGTTCGACACGATTGTTAGGAATTTCGATCATTAGGGGTCTTTTGCCTTTAGATAAGGATTCTGTGGACATAAAGATCGACCGAATTGGGCGAGTAACGAAAAAGTTATGGCCAAAATAATTTTTAGCCCAGGTTCATAGGGGTACCCCTCTAGGGCCCGGCCCAAAAATTGGAGCTCTTTGTTCAGCATGATGGATAGGAATTCCATTTATGAGGGGTCTTGGGACATTAGATAAGGATTCCATGGACATAAAGATCGACCGAATCGCGCGAGAAACGAATAAGTTATGGCCAAAATTGTTATCGCATCGGGTCCCGTTTAGCGCAGTTCCACATTTTTTGCCATAACTTCTAGGCTATTTGTCCGATTTGGCCGATTCAAGTGGCGTTGGAAAACTTATTCCAAGGGCTATCCCTCAAAAAGTCAAAATTCACTTTTCCTATTATTTTTCTTTACGAGAACTTCGTGAGAGTCCAAAACAAGCGAAAAGGTGACTATTTTGGGGCGTATTCGGCCGATTTACCCGCGATCTGGGCCTTTAAATTACGCAAGATCACTTTAAAATGCCATTAATACATGTGAATGTGCTAATGTGTGAAAAAATCAACATTTCGTTTCGGATGATTTTTCAGCCCCCGAGCCCCTAAGGGTAACCCTAGGGCCCGGCCCGAATATTAAAACTCTTTGTTCGGCAAGATGGACAGGAATTTCGATCATTAGTGGCCTTAGGCCTTTAGATAAGGATTCTTTGGACATAAAGATCGACCGAATCGGGGGAGAAACGAAGAAGTTATGGCCAAAATTATTTTTGCATCGGGTCCCGTTTTGCGCAGTTCCACTATTTTTGCCATAACTTCTACGCTATTTATCCGATTAGGCCGATTCAAGGGGCGTTGGAAACCTTATTCCAAGGGTTATCCCTCAAAAAGTCAAAATCCACTTTTCCTATTATTTTGCTTTACGAGAACTTCGTGAGAGTCCAAAACAAGCGAAAAAGTAATTATTTTGGGGCGTATTCAGTCGATTTACCCACGATCTGGGCTTTCAAATTACCTAAGCTCACTTTAAAATGCCATTAATACATGTGAATGTGTTAATGTGCGAAAAAATCAACATTTCGTTTCGGATGATTTTACAACCCCCGAGCCCCTAGGGGTACCCTTGGGGCCTGACCCGAATATTGAAACTCTTTGTTCGGCACGATGGACAGGAATTTCGATCATTAGTGGCCTTAGGCCTTTAGATAAGGATTCTGTGGACATAAAGATCGACCGAATCGTGCGAGAAACGAAGAAGTTATGGCCAAAATTGTTTTTGCGTCGGGTCCTGTTTTGCACAGTTCCATTATTTTTGCCATAACTTCTACGCTATTTGTCCGATTTGGCCGATTCAAGTGGCGTTGGAAACCTTATTCCAAGGGCTATCCCTCAAAAAGTCAAAATCCACTTTTCCTATTATTTTGCTTTACGAGAACTTCGTGAGAGTCCAAAACAAGCGAAAAAGTGATTATTTTGGGGAGTATTCGGCCGATTTACCCGCGATCTGGGCCTTCAAATTACGCAAGCTCACTTTAAAATGCCATTAATTCATGTGAATGTGCTAATGCGCGAAAAAGTCAACATTTCGTTTTGGATGATTTTTCAGCCCCCGAGCCCCTAGGGGTACCCCTAGGGCCCAGCCCGAATATTGAAACTTTTTATTCGGCACGATGGACCGGAATTTCGATCATTAGGGGTCTTAGGCCTTTAGATAAGGATTTTGTGGACATAAAGATCGACCGAATTGGGCGAGAAACGAAGAAGTTATGGCCAAAATTGTTTTTGCATCGGGTCCCGTTTTGCGCAGTTCCGCTATTTTTGCCATAACTTCTAGGCTATTTGTCCGATTTGGCCGATTCAAGGGGCGTTGGAAACCTTATTCCAAGGGCTATCCCTTAAAAAGTCAAAATCCACTTTTCCTATTATTTTGCTTTACGAGAACTTCCTGAGTGTCCAAAATAAGCGAAAAAGTGATTATTATGGGGCGTATTCGGCCGATTTACCCGCGATCTGGGCCTTCAAATTACGCAAGCTCACTTTAAAATGGCATTAATACATGTGAATATGCTAATGTGCGAAAAAATCAACATTTCGATTTGGATGATTTTTCTACCCCCGAGCCCCTAGGGGTTCTCCTAGGGCCCGGCCTGAATATTGAAACTCTTTGTTCGACACGATTGTTAGGAATTTCGATCATTAGGGGTCTTTTGCCTTTAGATAAGGATTCTGTGGACATAAAGATCGACCGAATTGGGCGAGTAACGAAAAAGTTATGGCCAAAATAATTTTTAGCCCAGGCTCCTAGGGGTACCCCCCTAGGGCCCGGCCCAAAAATTGGAGCTCTTTGTTCAGCATGATGGATAGGAATTCCATTTATGAGGGGTCTTGGGACATTGGATAAGGATTCCATGGACATAAAGATCGACCGAATCGGGCGAGAAACGAATAAGTTATGGCCAAAATTGTTATCGCATCGGGTCCTGTTTAGCGCAGTTCCACTATTTTTGCCATAACTTCTAGGCTATTTGTCCGATTTGGCCGATTCAAGGGGCGTTGGAAAGCTTATTCCAAGGGCTATCCCTCAAAAAGTGAAAATTCACTTTTCCTATTATTTTTATTTATGAGAACTTCGTGAGAGTCCAAAACAAGCGAATAGGTGACTATTTTGGGGCGTATTCGGCCGATTTACCCGCGATCTGGGCCTTCAAATTACGCAAGCTCACTTTAAAATGTCATTAATACATGTAAATGTGCTAATGTGCGAAAAAATCAACATTTCGTTTCGGATGTTTTTTCTGCCCCCGAGCCCCTTGGGGTAGCCCCATGGCCCGGCCCGAATATTGAAACTCTTTGTTCGGCACGATGGACAGGAATTTCGATCATTAGTGGCCTTAGGCCTTTAGATAACCGTGGACATAAAGATCAACCAAATCGGGTGAGAAACGAAGAAGTTATGGCCAAAATTGTTTTTGCATCGGGTCCCGTTTTGCGCAGTTCCACTATTTTTGCCATAACTTCTATGCTATTTGTCCGATTTGGCCGATTCAAGGGGCGTTGGAAACCTTATTCCAAGGGTTATCCCTCAAAAAGTCAAAATCCACTTTTCCTATTATTTTGCTTTACGAGAACTTCGTGAGAGTCCAAAACAAGCGAAAAAGTAATTATTTTGGGGCGTATTCGGCCGATTTACCCGCGATCTGGGCCTTCAAATTACCTAAGCTCACTTTAAAATGCCATTAATACATGTGAATGTGCTAATGTGTGAAAAAATCAACATTTCGTTTCGGATGATTTTTCAGCCCCCGAGCCCTAAGGGTAACCCTAGGGCCCGGCCCGAATATTGAAACTCTTTGTTCGGCAAGATGGCTAGGAATTTCGATCATTAGTGGCCTTAGGCCTTTAGATAAGGATTCTTTGGACATAAAGATCGACCGAATCGGGCGAGAAACGAAGAAGTTATGGCCAAAATTGTTTTCGCATCGGGTCCCGTTTTGCGCAGTTCCACTATTTTTGCCATAACTTCTACGCTATTTGTCCGATTTGGCCGATTCAAGGGGCGTTGGAAACCTTATCCTATGGGTTATCCCTCAAAAAGTCAAAATCCACTTTTCCTATTATTTTGCTTTACGAGAACTTCGTGAGAGTCCAAAACAAGCGAAAAAGTAATTATTTTGGGGCGTATTCGGCCGATTTACCCGCGATCTGGGCCTTTAAATTACCTAAGCTCACTTTAAAATGCCATTAATACATGTGAATGTGTTAATTTGCGAAAAAATCAACATTTCGTTTCAGATGATTTTTCAGCCCCCGATCCCCTAGGGGTACCCCTAGGGCCCGGCCTGAATATTGAAACTCTTTGTTCGGCACGATGGTTAGGAATTTCGATCATGAAGGGTCTCAGGCCTCTAGATAAGGATTCTGTGGACATAAAGATCGACCGAATCGGGCGAGTAACGAAAAAGTTATGGCCAAAATAGTTTTTAGCCCTGGCTCCTAGGGGGTACCCCTAGGGCCCGGCCCAAAAATTGGAGCTCTTTGTTCAGCACGATGGATAGGAATTCAATTCATGAGGGGTCTTGGGACATTAGATAAGGATTCCGTGGACATAAAGATCGACCGAATTAGGCGAGAAACGAAGAAGTTATGGCCAAAATTGTTTTTGCGTCGGGTCCCGTTTTGCGTAGTTCCATTATTTTTGCCATAACTTATACGCTATTTGTCCGATTTGGCCAATTCAAGTGGCGTTGGAAACCTTATTCCAAGGGATATCCCTCAAAAAGTCAAAATCCACTTTTCCTATTATTTTGCTTTACGAGAACTTCGTGATAGTCCAAAATAAGCGAAAAAACGATTATTTTGGGGCGTATTCGGCCGATTTACCCGCGATCTGGGGCTTCAAATTACGCAAGCTCACTTTAAAACGCCATTAATACATTTGAATTTTCTAATGCGTGAAAAAGTCAACATTTCGTTTCGGATGATTTTTCAGCCCCCGAGCCCCTAGGGGTACCCCTAGGGCCCAGCCCGAATATTAAATCTTTTTGTTCGGCACGATGGACCGGAATTTCGATCATTAGGGGTCTTAGGCCTTTAGATAAGGATTCTGTGGACATAAAGATCGACCGAATCGGGCGAGAAACGAAGAAGTTATGGCCAAAATTGTTTTTGCATCGGGTCCCGTTTTGCGCAGTTCCACTATTTTTGCCATAACTTCTACGCTATTTGTCCGATTTGGCCGATTCAAGGGGCGTTGGAAACCTTATTCTAAGGGTTATCCCTCAAAAAGTCAAAATCCACTTTTCCTATTATTTTGCTTTACGAGAACTTCGTGAGAGTCCAAAACAAGCGAAAAAGTAATTATTTTGGGGCGTATTCGGTCGATTTACCGCGATCTGGGCCTTCAAATTACCTAAGCTCACTTTAAAATGCCATTAATACATGTGAATGTGTTAATGTGCGAAAAAATCAACATTTCGTTTTGGATGATTTTACAACCCCCGAGCCCCTAGGGGTACCCCTAGGGCCCGACCCGAATATTGAAACTCTTTGTTCGGCACGATGGACAGGAATTTCGATCATTAGTGGCCTTAGGCCTTTAGATAAGGATTCTGTGGACATAAAGATCGATCGAATCGTGTGAGAAACGAAGAAGTTATGGCCAAAATTGTTTTTGCGTCGGGTCTTGTTTTGCGCAGTTCCATTATATTTGTCATAACTTCTACGCTATTTGTCCGATTTGGCCGATTCAAGTGGCGTTGGAAACCTTATTCCAAGGGCTATCCCTCAAAAAGTCAAAATCCACTTTTCCTATTATTTTGCTGTACGAGAACTTCGTGAGAATCCAAAATAAGCGAAAAAGTGATTATTTTGGGGAGTATTCGGCCGATTTACCCGCGATCTGGGCCTTCAAATTACGCAAGCTCACTTTAAAATGCCATTAATTCATGTGAATGTGCTAATGCCCGAAAAAGTCAACATTTCGTTTCGGATGATTTTTCAGCCCCCGAGTCCCTAGGGGTACCTCTAGGGCCCAGCCCGAATATTGAAACTCTTTGTTCGGCACAATGGTTAGGAATTTTGATCATGAAGGGTCTCAGGCCTTTAGATAAGAATTCTGTGGATATAAAGATCGACCGAATCGGGCGAGTAACGAAAAAGTTATGGCCAAAATAGTTTTAAGCCCAGGCTCCTAGGGGGTACCCCTAGGGCCCGACCCAAAAATTGGAGCTCTTGGTTCAGCACGATGGATAGGAATTTCATTCATGAGGGGTCTTGGGAAATTAGATAAGGATTCCGTGGACATAAAGATCGACCGAATCAGGCGAGAAACGAAGAAGTTATGGCCAAAATTGTTTTTGCGTCGGGTCCCGTTTTGCGCAGTTCCATTATTTTTGCCATAACTTCTACGCTATTTGTCCGATTTGGCCGATTCAAGTGGCGTTGGAAACCTTATTCCAAGGGCTATCCCTCAAAAAGTCAAAATCCACTTTTCCTTTTATTTTGCTTTCCGAGAACTTCGTGAGAATCCAAAACAAGCGAAAAAGTGATTATTTTGGGGAGTATTCGGCCGATTTACCCGCGACTGGGCCTTCAAATTACGCAAGCTTGCTTTAAAATGCCATTAATTCATGTGAATGTGCTAATACGCGAAAAAGTCAACATTTCGTTTTGGATGATTTTTCAGCCCCCGAGCCCCTAGGGGTTCTCCTAAGGCCCGGCCTGAATATTGAAACTCTTTGTTCGACACGATTGTTAGGAATTTCGATCATTAGGGGTCTTTTGCCTTTAGATAAGGATTCTGTGGACATAATGATCGACCGAATTGGGCGAGTAACGAAAAAGTTATGGCCAAAATAATTTTTAGCCCAGGTTCCTAGGGGTACCCCCTAGGGTCCGGCCCAAAAATTGGAGCTCTTTGTTCAGCATGATGGATAGGAATTCCATTTATGAGTGGTCTTGGGACATTAGATAAGGATTCCATGGACATAAAGATCGACCGAATCGGGCGAGAAACGAATAAGTTATGGCCAAAATTGTTATCGCATCGGGTCCCGTTTAGCGCAGTTCCACATTTTTTGCCATAACTTCTAGGCTATTTGTCCGATTTGGCCGATTCAAGTGGCGTAGGAAAACTTATTCCAAGGGCTATCCCTCAAAAAGTCAAAATTCACTTTTCCTATTATTTTTCTTTACGAGAACTTCGTGAGAGTCCAAAACAAGCGAAAAGGTGACTATTTTGGGGCGTATTCGGCCGATTTACCCGCGATCTGGGCCTTTAAATTACGCAAGATCACTTTAAAATGCCATTAATACATGTGAATGTGCTAATGTGTGAAAAAATCAACATTTCGTTTCGGATGATTTTTCAGCCCCCGAGCCCCTAAGGGTAACCCTAGGGCCCGGCCCGAATATTAAAACTCTTTGTTCGGCAAGATGGACAGGAATTTCGATCATTAGTGGCCTTAGGCCTTTAGATAAGGATTCTTTGGACATAAAGATCGACCGAATCGGGGGAGAAACGAAGAAGTTATGGCCAAAATTATTTTTGCATCGGGTCCCGTTTTGCGCAGTTCCACTATTTTTGCCATAACTTCTACGCTATTTATCCGATTAGGCCGATTCAAGGGGCGTTGGAAACCTTATTCCAAGGGTTATCCCTCAAAAAGTCAAAATCCACTTTTCCTATTATTTTGCTTTACGAGAACTTCATGAGAGTCCAAAACAAGCGAAAAAGTAATTATTTTGGGGCGTATTCAGTCGATTTACCCACGATCTGGGCTTTCAAATTACCTAAGCTCACTTTAAAATGCCATTAATACATGTGAATGTGTTAATGTGCGAAAAAATCAACATTTCGTTTCGGATGATTTTACAACCCCCGAGCCCCTAGGGGTACCCTTGGGGCCTGACCCGAATATTGAAACTCTTTGTTCGGCACGATGGACAGGAATTTCGATCATTAGTTGCCTTAGGCCTTTAGATAAGGATTCTGTGGACATAAAGATCGACCGAATCGTGCGAGAAACGAAGAAGTTATGGCCAAAATTGTTTTTGCGTCGGGTCCTGTTTTGCACAGTTCCATTATTTTTGCCATAACTTCTACGCTATTTGTCCGATTTGGCCGATTCAAGTGGCGTTGGAAACCTTATTCCAAGGGCTATCCCTCAAAAAGTCAAAATCCACTTTTCCTATTATTTTGCTTTACGAGAACTTCGTGAGAGTCCAAAACAAGCGAAAAAGTGATTATTTTGGGGAGTATTCGGCCGATTTACCCGCGATCTGGGCCTTCAAATTACGCAAGCTCACTTTAAAATGCCATTAATTCATGTGAATGTGCTAATGCGCGAAAAAGTCAACATTTCGTTTTGGATGATTTTTCAGCCCCCGAGCCCCTAGGGGTACCCCTAGGGCCCAGCCCGAATATTGAAACTTTTTATTCGGCACGATGGACCGGAATTTCGATCATTAGGGGTCTTAGGCCTTTAGATAAGGATTCTGTGGACATAAAGATCGACCGAATTGGGCGAGAAACGAAGAAGTTATGGCCAAAATTGTTTTTGCATCGGGTCCCGTTTTGCGTAGTTCCACTATTTTTGCCATAACTTCTAGGCTATTTGTCCGATTTGGCCGATTCAAGGGGCGTTGGAAACCTTATTCCAAGGGCTATCCCTTAAAAAGTCAAAATCCACTTTTCCTATTATTTTGCTTTACGAGAATTTCCTGAGTGTCCAAAATAAGCGAAAAAGTGATTATTATGGGGCGTATTCGGCCGATTTACCCGCGATCTGGGCCTTCAAATTACGCAAGCTCACTTTAAAATGGCATTAATACATGTGAATATGCTAATGTGCGAAAAAATCAACATTTCGATTTGGATGATTTTTCAACCCCCGAGCCCCTAGGGGTTCTCCTAGGGCCCGGCCTGAATATTGAAACTCTTTGTTCGACACGATTGTTAGGAATTTCGATCATTAGGGGTCTTTTGCCTTTAGATAAGGATTCTGTGGACATAAAGATCGACCGAATTGGGCGAGTAACGAAAAAGTTATGGCCAAAATAATTTTTAGCCCAGGCTCCTAGGGGTACCCCCCTAGGGCCCGGCCCAAAAATTGGAGCTCTTTGTTCAGCATGATGGATAGGAATTCCATTTATGAGGGGTCTTGGGACATTGGATAAGGATTCCATGGACATAAAGATCGACCGAATCGGGCGAGAAACGAATAAGTTATGGCCAAAATTGTTATCGCATCGGGTCCCGTTTAGCGCAGTTCCACTATTTTTGCCATAACTTCTAGGCTATTTGTCCGATTTAGCCGATTCAAGTGGCGTTGGAAACCTTATTCTAAGGGCTATCCCTCAAAAAGTCAAAATTCACTTTTCCTATTATTTTTATTTACGAGAACTTCGTGAGAGTCCAAAACAAGCGAATAGGTGACTATTTTGGGGCGTATTCGGCCGATTTACCCGCGATCTTTGCCTTTAAATTACGCAAGATCACTTTAAAATGCCATTAATACATGTGAATGTGCTAATGTGTGAAAAAATCAACATTTCTTTCCGATGATTTTTCAGCCCCCGAGCCCATAGGGCCCGTCCCGAATATTGAAACTCTTTATTCGGCACAATGGACAGGAATTTCGATCATTAGTGGCCTTAGGCCTTTAGAAAAGGATTCTGTGGACATAAAGATCGAACGAATCGGGCGAGAAACGAAGAAGTTATGGCCAAAATTGTTTTTGCGTCGGGTCCCGTTTTGCACAGTTCCACTATTTTTGCCATAACTTCTAGGCTATTTGTCCGATTTGGCCAATTCAAGTGGCGTTGGAAAGCTTATTCCAAGGGCTATCCCTCAAAAAGTCAAAATCCACTTTTCCTATTATTTTGCTTTACGAGAACTTCGTGAGAGTCCAAAATAAGCGAAAAAGTGATTATTTTGGGACGTATTCGGCCGATTTATCCGCGATCTGGGCCTTCAAATTACGCAAGCTCACTTTAAAATGTCATTAGTACATGTAAATGTGCTAATGTGCGAAAAAATCAACATTTCGTTTCGGATGTTTTTTCTGCCCCCGAGGCCCTTGGGGTAGCCCCATGGCCCGGCCCGAATATTGAAACTCTTTGTTCGGCACGATGGACAGGAATTTCGATCATTAGTGGCCTTAGGCCTTTAGATAACCGTGGACATAAAGATCAACCGAATCGGGTGAGAAACGAAGAAGTTATGGCCAAAATTGTTTTTGCATCGGGTCCCGTTTTGCGCAGTTCCACTATTTTTGCCATAACTTCTACGCTATTTGTCCGATTTGGCCGATTCAAGGGGCGTTGGAAACCTTATCCTAAGGGTTATCCCTCAAAAAGTCAAAATCCACTTTTCCTATTATTTTGCTTTACGAGAACTTCGTGAGAGTCCAAAACAAGGTTAAAAAGTAATTATTTTGGGGCGTATTCGGCCGATTTACCCGCGATCTGGGCCTTTAAATTACCTAAGCTTACTTTAAAATGCCATTAATACATGTGAGTGTGTTAATTTGCGAAAAAATCAACATTTCGTTTCAGATGATTTTTCAGCCCCCGAGCCCCTAGGGGTACCCCTAGGGCCCGGCCTGAATATTGAAACTCTTTGTTCGGCACGATGGTTAGGAATTTCGATCATGAAGGGTCTCAGGCCTCTAGATAAGGATTCTGTGGACATAAAGATCGACCGAATCGGGCGAGTAACGAATAAGTTATGGCCAAAATAGTTTTTAGCCCTGGCTCCTAGGGGGTACCCCTAGGGCCCGGCCCAAAAATTGGAGCTCTTTGTTCAGCACGATGGATAGGAATTCAATTCATGAGGGGTCTTGGGACATTAGATAAGGATTCCGTGGACATAAAGATCGACCGAATTAGGCGAGAAACGAAGAAGTTGTGGCCAAAATTGTTTTTGCGTCGGGTCCCGTTTTGCGCAGTTCCATTATTTTTGCCATAACTTATACGCTATTTGTCCGATTTGGCCAATTCAAGTGGCGTTGGAAACCTTATTCCAAGGGATATCCCTCAAAAAGTCAAAATCCACTTTTCCTATTATTTTGCTTTACGAGAACTTCGTGAGAGTCCAAAACAAGCGAAAAAGTAATTATTTTGGGGCGTATTCGGCCGATTTACCTGCGATCTGGGCCTTCAAATTACGCAAGCTCACTTTAAAACGCTATTAATACATATGAATGTGCTAATGCGTGAAAAAGTCAACATTTCGTTTCGGATGATTTTTCAGCCCCCGAGCCCCTAGGGGTACCCCTAGGGCCCAGCCCGAATATTAAATCTTTTTGTTCGGCACGATGGACCGGTATTTCGATCATTAGGGGTCTTAGGCCTTTAGATAAGGATTCTGTGGACATAAAGATCGACCGAATCGGGCGAGAAACGAAGAAGTTATGGCCAAAATTGTTTTTGCATCGGGTCCCGTTTTGCGCAGTTCCACTATTTTTGCCATAACTTCTACGCTATTTGTCCGATTTGGCCGATTCAAGGGGCGTTGGAAACCTTATTCTAAGGGTTATCCCTCAAAAAGTCAAAATCCACTTTTCCTATTATTTTGCTTTACGAGAACTTCGTGAGAGTCCAAAACAAGCGAAAAAGTAATTATTTTGGGGCGTATTCGGTCGATTTACCCGCGATCTGGGCCTTCAAATTACCTAAGCTCACTTTAAAATGCCATTAATACATGTGAATGTGTTAATGTGCGAAAAAATCAACATTTCGTTTTGGATGATTTTTCAGCCCCCGAGCCCCTAGGGGTACCCCTAGGGCCCAGCCCGAATATTGAATCTTTTTGTTCGGCACGATGGACCGGAATTTCGATCATTAGGGGTCTTAGGCCTTTAGATAAGGATTCTGTGGACATAAAGATCGACCGAATCGGGCGAGAAACGAAGAAGTTATGGCCAAAATTGTTTTTGCATCGGGTCCCGTTTTGCGCAGTTCCACTATTTTTGCCATAAATTCTACGCTATTTGTCCGATTTGGCCGATTCAAGGGGCGTTGGAAACCTTATTCAAAGGGCTATCCCCCAAAAAGTGAAAATCCACTTTTCCTATTATTTTTCTTTACGAGAACTTCCTGAGAGTCCAATATAAGCGAAAAAGTGATTATTTTGGGGCGTATTCGGCCGATTTACCCGCGATCTGGGCCTTCAAATTACACAAGCTCACTTTAAAATGCCATTAATACATGCGAATGTGCTAATTTGCGAAAAAATCAACATTTCGTTTCAGATGATTTTTCAGCCCCCGAGCCCCTAGGGGTACCCCTAGGGCCCGGCCTGAATATTGAAACTCTTTGTTCGGCACAATGGTTAGGAATTTCGATCATGAAGGGTCTCAGGCCTCTAGATAAGGATTCTGTGGACATAAAGATCGACCGAATCGGGCGAGTAACGAAAAAGTTATGGCCAAAATAGTTTTTAGCCTAGGCTCCTAGGGGGTACCGCTAGGGCCCGGCCCAAAAATTGGAGCTCTTTGTTCAGCACGATGGATAGGAATTCAATTCATGAGGGGTCTTGGGACATTAGATAAGGATTCCGTGGACATAAAGATCGACCGAATTAGGCGAGAAACGAAGAAGTTATGGCCAAAATTGTTTTTGCGTCGGGTCCCGTTTTGCGCAGTTCCACTATTTTTGCCATAACTTCTACGCTATTTGTCCGATTTGGCCGATTCAAGGCGCGTTGGAAACCTTATTCCAAGGGCTATCCCCCAAAAAGTGAAAATCCACTTTTCCTATTATTTTTCTTTACGAGAACTTCGTGAGAGTCCAAAACAAGCGAAAAAGTGATTATTTTGGGGCGTATTCGGCCGATTTACCCGCGATCTGGGCCTTCAACTTACGCAAGTTCACTTTAAAATGCCATTAATACATGCGAATGTGCTAATTTGCGAAAAAATCAACATTTCGTTTCAGATGATTTTTCAGCCCCCGAGCCCCTAGGGGTACCCCTAGGGTCCGGCCTAAGTATTGAAACTCTTTGTTCGGCACGATGGTTAGGAATTTTGATCATGAAGGGTCTCAGGCCTCTAGATAAGGATTCTGTGGACATAAAGATCCACCGAATCAGGCGAGTAACGAAAAATTTATGGGCAAATTAGTTTTTAGCCCAGGCTCCTAGGGGGTACCCCTAGGGCCCGGCCCAAAAATTGGAGCTCTTTGTTCAGCACGATGGATATGAATTTCATTCATGAGGGGTCTTGGGACATTAGATAAGGATTCCGTGGACAAAAAGATCGACCGAATCAGGCGAGAAACGAAGAAGTTATGGCCAAAATTGTTTTTGCGTCGGGTCCCGTTTTGCGCAGTTCCATTATTTTTGCCATAACTTCTACGCTATTTGTCCGATTTGGCCGATTCAAGAGGGGTTGGAAACCTTATTCCAAGGGCTATCCCTCAAAAAGTCAAAATCCACTTTTCCTATTATTTTGCTTTACGAGAACTTCGTGAGAGTCCAAAACAAGCGAAAAAGTGATTATTTTGGGGCGTATTCGGCCGATTTACCCGCGATCTGGGCCTTCAAATTACGCAAGTTCACTTTAAAATTCCATTAATTCATGCGAATGTGCTAATTTGCGAAAAAATCAACATTTCGTTTCGGATGATTTTTCAGCCCGCGAGCCCCTAGGGGTACCCCTAGGGCCCGGCCTGAATATTGAAACTCTTTGTTCGGCACGATGGTTAGGAATTTCGATCATGAAGGGTCTCAGACCTCTAGATAAGGATTCTGTGGACATAAAGATCGACCGAATCGGGCGAGTAACGAAAAAGTTATGGCCAAAATAGTTTTTAGCCCAGGCTCCTAGGGGGTACCCCTAGGGCCCGGCCCAAAAATTGGAGCTCTTTGTTCAGCACGATGGATATGAATTTCATTCATGAGGGGTCTTGGGACATTAGATAAGGATTCCGTGGACATAAAGATCGACCGAATCAGGCAAGAAACGAAGAAGTTATGGCCAAAATTGTTTTTGCGTGGGTCCCGTTTTGCGCAGTTCCATTATTTTTGCCATAACTTCTACGCTATTTGTCCGATTTGGCCGATTTAAGTGGCGTTAGAAACCTTATTCCAAGGGCTATCCCTCAAAAAGTCAAAATCCACTTTTCCTATTATTTTGCTTTACGAGAACTTCGTGAGAATCCAAAATAAGCGAAAAGTGATTATTTTGGGGAGTATTCGGCCGATTTACCCGCGATCTGGGCCTTCAAATTACGCAAGCTCACTTTAAAATGCCATTAATTCATGTGAATGTGCTAATGCCCGAAAAAGTCAACATTTTGTTTCGGATGATTTTTCAGCCCCCGAGCCCCTAGGGGTACCCCTAGGGCCCAGCCCGAATATTGAAACTCTTTGTTCGGCATGATGGTTAGGAATTTCGATCATGAAGGGTCTCAGGCCTTTAGATAAGGATTCTGTGGACATAAAGATCGACCGAATCGGGCGAGTAACGAAAAAGCCTGGCCAAAATAGTTTTAAGCCCAGGCTCCTAGGGGGTACCCCTAGGGCCCGGCCCAAAAATTGGAGCTTTTTGTTCAGCACGATGGATATGAATTTCATTCATGAGGGGTCTTGGGACATTAGATAAGGATTCCGTGGACATAAAGATCGACCGAATCAGGCGAGAAACGAAGAAGTTATGGCCAAAATTGTTTTTGCGTCGGGTCCCGTTTTGCGCAGTTCCATTATTTTTGCCATAACTTCTACGCTATTTGTCCGATTTGGCCGATTCAAAAGGCGTTGGAAACCTTATTCCAAGGGCTATTCCTCAAAAAGTCAAAATCTACTTTTCCTATTATTTTTCTTTACGAGAACTTCGTGAGAGTCCAAAACAAGCGAAAAAGTGATTATTTTGGGGAGTATTCGGCCGATTTACCCGCGATCTGGGCCTTCAAATTACGCAAGCTCACTTTAAAATGCCATTAATTCATGTGAATGTGCTAATGCGTGAAAAAGTCAACATTTCGTTTCGGATGATTTTTCAGCCCCCGAGCCCCTAGGGGTACCCCTAGAGCCCAGCCCGAATATTGAATCTTTTTGTTCGGCACGATGGACCGGAATTTCGATCATTAGGGGTCTTAGGCCTTTAGATAAGGATTCATTGGACATAAAGATCGACAGAATCGGGCGATAAACGATGAAGTTATGGCCAAAATTGTTTTTGCATCGGGTCCCGTTTTGCGCAGTTCCACTATTTTTGCTATAACTTCTACGCTATTTGTCCGATTTGGCCGATTCAAGGGGCGTTGGAAACCCTATTCCAAGGGCTATCCCCCAAAAAGTGAAAATCCACTTTGCCTATTATTTTGCTTTACGAGAACTTCGTGAGAGTCCAAAACAAGCGAAAAAGTTATTATTTTGGGGCGTATTCGGCCGATTTACCCGCGATCTGGGCCTTCAAATTACAAAAGCTCACTTTAAAATGCCATTATTACATGTGAATGTGCTAATTTGCGAAAAAATCAACATTTCGTTTCAGCTGATTTTTCAGCCCCCGAGCCCATAGGGGTACCCCCTAGGGCCCGGCCTGAATATTGAAACTCTTTGTTCGGCATGATGGTTAGGAATTTCGATCATGAAGGGTCTCAAGCCTTTAGATAAGGATTCTGTGGACATAAAGATCGACCGAATCGGGCGAGTAACGAAAAAGTTATGGCCAAAATAGTTTTTAGCCCAGGCTCCTAGGGGGTACCCCTAGGGCCCGGCCCAAAAATTGGATCTCTTTGTTCAGCACGATGGATAGGAATTCAATTCATGAGGGGTCTTGGGACATTAGATAAGGATTCCGTGGACATAAAGATCGACCGAATTAGGCGAGAAACGAAGAAGTTATGGCCAAAATTGTTTTTGCGTCGGGTCCCGTTTTGCGCAGTTCCATTATTTTTGCCATAACTTCTCCGCTATTTGTCAGATTTGACCGATTCAAGTGGCGTTGGAAACCTTATTCCAAGGGCTATCCCTCAAAAAGTCAAAATCCACTTTTCCTATTATTTTGCTTTACGAGAACTTCGTGAGAATCCAAAATAAGCGAAAAAGTGATTATTTTGGGGAGTATTCGGCCGATTTACCCGCGATCTGGGCCTTCAAATTACGCAAGCTCACTTTAAAGTGCCATTAATTCATGTGAATGTGCTAATGCCCGAAAAAGTCAACATTTTGTTTCGGATGATTTTTCAGCCCCCGAGCCCCTAGGGGTACCCCTAGGGCCCAGCTCGAATATTGAAACTCTTTGTTCGCCACGATGGTTAGGAATTTCGATCATGAAGGGTCTCAGGCCTTTAGATAAGGATTCTGTGGACATAAAGATCGACCGAATCGGGCGAGTAACGAAAAAGTTATGGCCAAAATAGTTTTAAGCCCAGGCTCCTAGGGGGTACTCCTAGGGCCCGGCCCAAAAATTGGAGCTTTTTGTTCAGCACGATGGATAGGAATTTCATTCATGAGGGGTCTTGGGACATTAGATAAGGATTCCGTGGACATAAAGATCGACCGAATCAGGCGAGAAACGAAGAAGTTATGGCCAAAATTGTTTTTGCGTCGGGTCCCGTTTTGCGCAGTTCCATTATTTTTGCCATAACTTCTACGCTATTTGTCCGATTTGGCCAATTCAAGTGGCGTTGGAAACCTTATTCCAAGGGCTATTCCTCAAAAAGTCAAAATCCACTTTTCCTATTATTTTTCTTTACGAGAACTTCGTGAGAGTCCAAAACAAGCGAAAAAGTGATTATTTTGGGGAGTATTCGGCCGATTTACCCGCGATCTGGGCCTTCAAATTACGCAAGCTCACTTTAAAATGCCATTAATTCATGTGAATGTGCTAATGCGTGAAAAAGTCAACATTTCGTTTCGGATGATTTTTCAGCCCCCGAGCCCCTAGGGGTACCACTAGGGCCCAGCCCGAATATTGAATCTTTTTGTTCGGCACGATGGACCGGAATTTCGATCATTAGGGGTCTTAGGCCTTTAGATAAGGATTCTGTGGACATAAAGATCGACAGAATCGGGCGAGAAACGATGAAGTTATGGCCAAAATTGTTTTTGCATCGGGTCCCGTTTTGCGCAGTTCCACTATTTTTGCCATAACTTCTACGCTATTTGTCCGATTTGGCCAATTCAAGTGGCGTTGGAAATCTTATTCCAAGGGATATCCCTCAAAAAGTCAAAATCCACTTTTCCTATTATTTTGCTTTACGAGAACTTCGTGAGAGTACAAAACAAGCGAAAAAGTGATTATTTTGGGGAGTATTCGGCCGATTTACCCGCGATCTGGGCCTTCAAATTACGCAAGCTCACTTTAAAATGCCATTAATTCATGTGAATGTGCTAATGCGTGAAAAAGTCAACATTTCGTTTCGGATGATTTTTCAGCCCCCGAGCCCCTAGGGGTACCCCTAGGGCCCAGCCCGAATATTGAATCTTTTTGTTTGGCACGATGGACCGGAATTTCGATCATTAGGGGTCTTAGGCCTTTAGATAAGGATTCTGTGGACATAAAGATCGACAGAATCGGGCGAGAAACGATGAAGTTATGGCCAAAATTGTTTTTGCATCGGGTCCCGTTTTGCGCAGTTCCACTATTTTTGCCATAACTTCTACGCTATTTGTCCGATTTGGCCGATTCAAGAGGCGTTGGAAACCTTATTCCAAGGGCTATCCCCCAAAAAGTGAAAATCCACTTTTCCTATTATTTTGCTTTACGAGAACTTCGTGAGAGTCCAAAACAAGCGAAAAAGTGATTATTTTGGGGCGTATTCGGCCGATTTACCCGCGATCTGGGCCTTCAAATTACAAAAGCTCACTTTAAAATGCCATTAATACATGCGAATGTGCTAATTTGCGAAAAAATCAACATTTCGTTTCAAATGATTTTTCAGCCCCCGAGCCCCTTGGGGTACTCCTAGGGCCCGGCCTGAATATTGAAACTCTTTGTTCGGCATGATGGTTAGGAATTTCGATCATGAAGGGTCTCAGGCCTCTAGATAAGGATTCTGTGGACATAAAGATCGACCGAATCGGGCGAGTAACGAAAAAGTTATGGCCAAAATAGTTTTTAGCCCAGGCTCCTAGGGGTTACCCCTGGAGCCCGGCCCAAAAATTGGAGCTCTTTGTTCAGCACGATGGATAGGAATTCAATTCATGAGGGGTCTTGGGACATTAGATAAAGATTCCGTGGACATAAAGATCGACCGAATTAGGCGAGAACGAAGAAGTTATGGCCAAAATTGTTTTTGCGTGGGGTCCCGTTTTGCGCAGTTCCATTATTTTTGCCATAACTTCTACGCTATTTGTCCGATTTGGCCGATTCAAGTGGCGTTGGAAACCTTATTCCAAGGGCTATCCCTCAAAAAGTCAAAATCCACTTTTCCTATTATTTTGCTTTACGAGAACTTCGTGAGAGTCCAAAACAAGCGAAAAAGTGATTATTTTGGGGAGTATTCGGCCGATTTACCCGCGATCTGGGCCTTCAAATTACGCAAGCTCACTTTAAAATGCCATTAATTCATGTGAATGTGCTAATGCGTGAAAAAGTCAACATTTCGTTTCGGATGATTTTTCAGCCCCCGAGCCCCTAGGGGTACCCCTAGGGCCCAGCCCGAATATTGAATCTTTTTGTTCGGCACGATGGACCGGAATTTCGATCATTAGGGGTCTTAGGCCTTTAGATAAGGATTCTGTGGACATAAAGATCGACAGAATCGGGCGAGAAACGATGAAGTTATGGCCAAAATTGTTTTTGCATCGGGTCCCGTTTTGCGCAGTTCCACTATTTTTGCCATAACTTCTACGCTATTTGTCCGATTTGGCCGATTCAAGGGCCGTTGGAAACCTTATTCCAAGGGCTATCCCCCAAAAAGTGAAAATCCACTTTTCTATTATTTTGCTTTACGTGAACTTCGTGAGAGTCCAAAACAAGCGAAAAAGTGATTATTTTGGGGCGTATTCGGCCGATTTACCCGCGATCTGGGCCTTCAAATTACAAAAGCTCACTTTAAAATTCCATTAATACATGCGAATGTGCTAATTTGCGAAAAAATCAACATTTCGTTTCAAATGATTTTTCAGCCCCCGAGCCCCTAGGGGGTACCCCTAGGGCCCGACCTGAATATTGAAACTCTTTGTTCGGCATGATGGTTAGGAATTTCGATCATGAAGGGTCTCAGGCCTCTAGATAAGGATTCTGTGGACATAAAGATCGACCGAATCGGGCCAGTAACGAAAAAGTTATGGCCAAAATAGTTTTTAGCCCAGGCTCCTAGGGGGTACCCCTGGGGCCCGGCCCAAAAATTGGAGCTCTTTGTTCAGCACGATGGATAGGAATTCAATTCATGAGGGGTCTTGGGACATTAGATAAGGATTCCGTGGACATAAAGATCGACCGAATTAGGAGAGAAACGAAGAAGTTATGGCCAAAATTGTTTTTGCGTGGGGTCCCGTTTTGCGCAGTTCCATTATTTTTGCCATAACTTCTACGCTATTTGTCCGATTTGGCCAATTCAAGTGGCGTTGGAAACTTATTCCAAGGGCTATCCCTCAAAAAGTCAAAATCCACTTTTCCTATTATTTTGCTTAACGAGAACTTCGTGAGAGTCCAAAACAAGCGAAAAAGTGATTATTTTGGGGAGTATTCGGCCGATTTACCCGCGATCTGGGCCTTCAAATTACGCAAGCTCACTTTAAAATGCCATTAATTCATGTGAATGTGCTAATGCATGAAAAAGTCAACATTTCGTTTCGGATGATTTTTCAGCCCCCGAGCCCCTAGGGGTACCCCTAGGGCCCAGCCCGAATATTGAAACTCTTTGTTCGGCAGGATGGTTAGGAATTTCGATCATGAAGGGTCTCAGGCCTTTAGATAAGGATTCTGTGGACATAAAGATCGACCGAATCGGGCGAAAAACGATGAAGTTATGGCCAAAATAGTTTTATGCCCAGGCTCCTAGGGGGTACCCCTAGGGCCCGGCCCAAAAATTGGAGCTCTTTGTTCAGCACGATGGATATGAATTTCATTCATGAGGGGTCGTGGGACATTAGATAAGGATTCCGTGGACATAAAGATCGACCGAATCAGGCGAGAAACGAAAAAATTATGGCCAAAATTATTTTTGCGTCGGGTCCCGTTTTGCGCAGTTCCATTATTTTTGCCGTAACTTCTACGCTGTTTGTCCGATTTGGCCGATTCAAGTGGCGTTGGAAACCTTATTTCAAGGGCTATCCCTCAAAAAGTCAAAATCCACTTTTCCTATTATTTTGCATTACGAGAACTTCGTGAGACTCCAAAACAAGCGAAAAAGTGATTATTTTGGGGAGTATTCGGCCGATTTACCCGCGATCTGGGCCTTCAAATTACGCAAGCTCACTTTAAAATGCCATTAATACATGCGAATGTGCTAATTTGCGAAAAAATCAACATTTCGTTTCAGATGATTTTTCAGCCCCCGAGCCCCTAGGGGTACCCCTAGGGCCCGGCCCGAATATTGAAACTCTTTGTTCGGCACGATGGTTAGGAATTTCGATCATGAAGGGTCTCAGGCCTCTAGATAAGGATTCTGTGGACATAAAGATCGACCGAATCGGGCGAGTAACGAAAAAGTTATGGCCAAAATAGTTTTTAGCCCAGGCTCCTAGGGGGTACCCCTAGGGCCCGGCCCAAAAATTGGAGCTCTTTGTTCAGCACGATGGATAGGAATTCAATTGATGAGGGGTCTTTGGACATTAGATAAGGATTCCGTGGACATAAAGATCGACCGAATCAGGCGAGAAACGAAGAAGTTATGGCCAAAATTGTTTTTGCGTCGGGTCCCGTTTTGCGCAGTTCCATTATTTTTGCCGTAACTTCTACGCTATTTGTCCGATTTGGCCGATTCAAGTGGCGTTGGAAACCTTATTCCAAGGGCTATCCCTCAAAAAGTCAAAATCCACTTTTCCTAATATTTTGCTTTACGAGAACTTCGTGAGAGTCCAAAACAAGCGAAAAAGTGATTATTTTGGGGAGTATTCGGCCGATTTACCCGCGATCTGGGCCTTCAAATTACAAAAGCTCACTTTAAAATGCCATTAATACATGCGAATGTGCTAATTTGCGAAAAAATCAACATTTCGTTTCAGATAATTTTTCAGCCCCCGAGCCCCTAGGGGTACCCCTAGGGCCCGGCCCGAATATTGAAACTCTTTGTTCGGCACGATGGTTAGGAATTTCGATCATGAAGGGTCTCAGGCCTTTAGATAAGGATTCTGTGGACATAAAGATCGACCGAATCGGGCGAGAAACGATGAAGTTATGGCCAAAATAGTTTTAAGCCCAGGCTCCTAGGGGGTACCCCTAGGGCCCGGCCCAAAAATTGGATTTCTTTGTTCAGCACGATGGATATGAATTTCATTCATGAGGGGTCTTGGGACATTAGAGAAGGATTCCGTGGACATAAAGATCGACCGAATCAGGCGAGAAACGAAGAAGTTATGGCCAAAATTGTTTTTGCGTCGGTTCCCGTTTTGCGCAGTTCCATTATTTTTGCCGTAACTTCTACGCTATTTGTCCGATTTGGCCGATTCAAGTGGCGTTGGAAACCTTATTCCAAGGGCTATCCATCAAAAAGTCAAAATCCACTTTTCCTATTATTTTGCTTTACGAGAACTTCGTGAGAGTCCAAAACAAGCGAAAAAGTTATTATTTAGGGGAGTATTCGGCCGATTTACCCGCGATCTGGGCCTTCAAATTACGCAAGCTCACTTTAAAATGCCATTAATTCATGTGAATGTGCTAATGCGTGAAAAAGTCAACATTTCGTTTCGGATGATTTTTCAGCCCCCGAGCCGCTAGGGGTACCCCTAGGGCCCAGCCCGAATATTGAATCTTTTTGTTCGGCACGATGGACCGGAATTTTGATCATTAGGGGTCTTAGGCCTTTAGATAAGGATTCTGTGGACATAATGATCGACAGAATCGGGCGAGAAATGATGAAGTTATGGCCAAAATTGTTTTTGCATCGGGTCACATTTTGCGCAGTTCCACTATTTTTGCTATAACTTCTACGCTATTTGTCCGATTTGGCCGATTCAAAGGGCGTTGGAAACCTTATTCCAAGGGCTATCCCCCAAAAAGTGAAAATCCACTTTTCCTATTATTTTTCTTTACGAGAACTTCCTGAGAGTCCAATATAAGCGAAAAAGTGATTATTTTGGGACGTATTCGGACGATTTACCCACGATCTGGGCCTTCAAATTACGCAAGCTCACTTTAAAATGCCATTAATATATGTGAATGTGCTAATTTGCGAAAAAATCAACATTTCGTTTCGGATGATTTTTCAGCCCCCGAGCCCCTAGGGGTACCCCCTAGTTCCCGACCCGAATATTGAAACTCTTTGTTCGGCACGATGGACAGGAATTTCGATCATTAGTGGCCTTAGGCCTTTAGATAAGGATTTTGTGGACATAAAGATAGACCGAATCGGGCGAGAAACGAAGAAGTTATGGCCAAAATTGTTTTTGCATCGGGTCCCGTTTTGCGCAGTTCCACTATTTTTGCCATAACTTCTGCGCTATTTGTCCGATTTGGCCGATTCAAGGGGCGTTGGAAACCTTATTCCAAGGGCTATCCCCCAAAAAGTGAAAATCCACTTTTCCTATTATTTTGCTTTATGAGAACTTCCTGAGAGTCCAAAATAAGCGAAAAAGTGATTATTATGGGGCGTATTCGGCCGATTTACACGCGATCTGGACCTTCAAATTACGCAAGCTAACTTTAAAATACCATTTATTCATGTGAATGTGCTAATGCGCGAAAATGTCAACATTTCGTTTCGGATGATTTTTCAGCCCCCGAGCCCCTAGGGCCCAGCCCGAATATTGAAACTTTTTGTTCGGCATGATGGACCGGAATTTCGATAATTAGTGGCCTTAGGCCTTTAGATAAGGATTCTGTGGACATAAAGATCGACCGAATCGGGAGAGAAACGAAGAAGTTATGTCCAAAATTGTTTTTGCATCAGGTCCCGTTTTGCGCAGTTCCACTATTTTTGCCATAACTTCTGCGCTATTTGTCCGATTTGGCCGATTCAAGGGGCGTTGGAAACCTTATTCCAAGGGCTATCCCCCTAAAAGTGAAAATCCACTTTTCCTATTATTTTGCTTTACTAGAAATTCGTGAGAGTCCAAAATAAGCGAAAAAGTGATTATTTTGGGGCGTATTCGGCAAATTTACCCGCGATCTGGGACTTCAAATTACGCAAGCTCACTTTAAAATGCCAATAATACATGTCAATGTGCTAATGTGTGAAAAATCAACATTCGTTTCGGATGATTTTTTAGCCCCTGAGCCCCTAGGGGTACCCCTAGGGCCCGGCCCGAATATTGAAACTCTTTGTTCAGCACGATAGATAGGAATTTCGATCATTAGGGGTCTTAAGCCTTTAGATAAGGATTCTGTGGACATAAAGATCGACCGAATCGGGCGAGTAACGAAAAAGTTATGGCCAAAATAGTTTTTAGCCCAGGCCCCTAGGGGGTACCCCTACGGCCCAGCCCAAAAATTGGAGCTCTTTGTTCAGCACGATGGATAGGATGTCCATTCATGAGGGGTCTTGGGACTTTAGATAAGGATTCCGTGGACATAAAGATCGACCGAATCGGGCGAGAAACGAAGAAGTTATGGCCAAAATTGTTTTCGCGTCGAGTCCCGTTTTGCGCAGTTCCACTATTTTTGCCATAACTTCTAGGCTATTTGTCCGATTTGGCCGATTCAAGTGGCGTTGGAAACCTTATTCCAAGGACTATCCCTCAAAAAGTCAAAATCCACTTTTCCTATTATTTTGCTTTACGAGAACTTCGTGAGAGTCCTAAACAAGCGAAAAAGTGATTATTTTTTAACGTATTCGGCCGATTTACCCGCGATCTGGGCCTTTAAATTACGCAAGCTTACTTTAAAATGCCATTAATTCATGTGAATGTGCTAATGCGTGAAAAAGTCAACATTTCGTTTCGGATGTTTTTTCAGACCCCGAGCCCCTAGGGGTACCCCTAGGGCCCATCCCGAATATTGAAACTTTTTGTTCGGCATGATGGACCGGAATTTCGATAATTAGTGGCCTTAGGCTTTTAGATAAGGATTCTGTGGACATAAAGATCGACCGAATCGGGCGAGAAACGAAGAAGTTATGGCCAAAATTGTTTTTGCATCGGGTCCCGTTTTGCGCAGTTCCACTATTTTTGCCATAACTTCTGCGCTATTTGTCCGATTTGGCCGATTCAAGGGGCGTTGGAAACCTTATTCCAAGGGCTATCCCCCAAAAAGTGAAAACCAACTTTTCCTATTATTTTGCTTTACGAGAACTTCGTGAGAGTCCAAAATAAGCGAAAAAGTGATTATTTTGGGGCGTATTCGGCCAATTTACCCGCGATCTGGGACTTCAAATTACGCAAGCTCACTTTAAAATGCCATTAATACATGTGAATGTTCTAATTTGCGAAAAAATCAACATTTTGTTTCAGATGATTTTTCAGCCCCCGAGCCCCTAGGGGTACCCCAGGGCACAGCCTGAATATTTAAACTCTTTGTTTGGCACGATGGTTAGGAACTTCGATCATGAAGGGTCTCAGGCCTTTAGATAGGGATTCTATAGACATAAAATCGACCGAATCAGGCGAGTAACGAAAAAGTTATGGCCAAAATAGTTTTTAGCCCAGGTTCCTAGGGGTACCCCTAGGGCCCGGCCCTAAAATTGGAGCTCTTTGTTCAGCACGATGGATAGGAATTCCATTCATGAGGGGTCTTGGGACATTAGATAAAGATTCTGTGGACATAAAGATCGCCTGAATCAGGCGAGAAACGAAGAAGTTATGGCCAAAATTGTTTTTGCGTCGGGTCCTGTTTTGCGAAGTTCCACTATTTTTGCCATAACTTCTACGCTATTTGTCCGATTTGGCCGATTCAAGTGGTGTTGGAAACCTTATTCCAAGGGCTATCCTTCAAAAAGTCAAAATCCACTTTTCCTATTATTTTGCTTTACGAGAACTTCGTGAGAGTCCAAAACAAGCGAAAAAGTGATTATTTTGGGACGTATTCGGCCGATTTATCCGCGATCTGGGCCTTCAAATTACGCACGCTCACTTTAAAATGCCATTAATACATGTGTATGTGCTAATGTGTGAAAAATCAACATTCGTTTCGGATGATTTTTTAGCCCCCGAGCTCTTAGGGGTACCCCTAGGGCCCGACCCGAATATTGAAACTCTTTGTTCAGCACGATAGTTAGGAATTTCGATCATTAAGGGTCTTAGGCCTTTAGATAAGGATTCTGTGGACATAAAGATCGACCGAATCGGGCGAGTAACGAAAAAGTTATGGCCAAAATAGTTTTTAGCCCAGGCCCCTAGGGGGTACCCCTAGGGCCCGGCCCAAAAATTGGAGCCCTGTGTTCAGCACGATGGATAGGATGTCCATTCATGAGGGGTCTTGGGGCTTTAGATAAGGATTCCGTGGACATAAAGATCGACCGAATCGGGCGAGAAACGAAGAAGTTATGGCCAAAATTATTTTCGCGTCGGGTCCCATTTTGCGCAGTTCCACTATTTTTGCCATAACTTCTAGGCTATTTGTCCGATTTGGCCGATTCAAGTGGCGTTGGAAACCTTATTCCAAGGGCTATCCCTCAAAAAGTCAAAATCCACTTTTCCTATTATTTTGCTTTACGAGAACTTCGTGAGAGTACAAAACAAGCGAAAAAGTGATTATTTTGGGGCGTATTCGGCCTATTTACCCGCGATCTGAGCCTTCAAATTACGCAAGCTCACTTTAAAATGCCATTAATTCATGTGAATGTGCTAATGTGTGAAAAAGTCAACATTTCATTTCGGATGTTTTTTCAGCCCCCGAGCCCCTACTATGGCCAGCCCGAATATTGAAACTTTTTGGTCCGCATGATGGACCGAAATTTCGATCATTAGGGGTCTTAGGCCTTTAGATAACAATTCTGTGGACATAAAGATCGACCCAATCGGGCGAATAACGAAGAAGTTATGGCCAAAATAGTTTTTAGGCCAGGCCCCTAGGGGGTAACCCCTAGGGCCCTGCACAAAAATTGGAGCTCTTTGTTCAGCATGATGGATAGGACTTAAATTCATTAGGGGTCTTAGGCCTTTAGATAAGGAATCCGTGGACATAAAGATCCACCGAATCGGGCGAGAAACGAATAAGTTATGGCCAAAATAGTTTTTAGCCCATGCCCCTAGGGGTACCCCCTAGGGCCCGACCTAAAAATTGGAGCTCTTTGTTTAGCACGATGGATAGGAATTCCATTAATGAGGGGTCTTGGAACATTAGATAAGGATTCCGTGGACATAATCGACCGAATCGGGCGAGAAACGAAGAAGTTATGGCCAAAATTGTTTTCGCGTCGGGTCCCGTTTTGCGCAGTTCCACTATTTTTTCCATAACTCTAGGTTATTTGTCCAATTTGGCCGATTCAAGTGGCGTTGGAAACCTTATTCCAAGGGCAATCCCTCAAAAAGTCAAAATCCACTTTTCCTATTATTTTGCTTTATGAGAACTTCGTGAGAGTCCAAAACAAGCGAAAAAGTGATTATTTTGGGGCGTATTCGGCCGATTTACCCGCGATCTGGGCTTTCAAATTACGCAAGCTCACTTTAAAATGCCATTAATTCATGTGAATGTGCTAATGCGTGAAAAAGTCAACATTTTATTTCGGATGTTTTTTCAGCCCCCGAGCCCCTAGGGGTACCCCTAGGGCCCAGCCCGAATATTGAAACTCTTTGTTCGGCACGATGGTTAGGAATTTCGATCATGAAGAGTCTCATGCCTTTAGATAAGGATTCTGTGGACATAAAGATCGACCGAATCGGGCGAGTAACGAAAAAGTTATGGCCAAAATAGTTTTTAGCCCATGCCCCTAGAGGTACCCCCTAGGGCCCGGCCCAAAAATTGGAACTCTTTGTTTAGCACGATGGATAGGAATTCCATTTATGAGGGTCTTGGGACATTAGATAAGGATTCCGTGGACATAAAGATCGACCGAATCGGGCGAGAAACGAAGAAGTTATGGCCAAAATTGTTTTCGCGTCGGGTCCCGTTTTGCGCATTTCCACTATTTTTGCCATAACTTCTAGGCTATTTGTCCGATTTGGCCGATTCAAGTGGCGTTGGAAACCTTATTCCAAGGGCTATCCCTCAAAAAGTCAAAATCCACTTTTCCTATTATTTTGCTTTACGAGAACTTCGTGAGAGTCCAAAACAAGCGAAAAAGTGATTATTTTGGGGAGTATTCGGCCGATTTACCCGCGATCTGGGCCTTCAAATTACGCAAGCTCACTTTAAAATGCCATTAATTCATGTGAATGTGCTAATGCCCGAAAAAGTCAACATTTCGTTTCGGATGATTTTTCAGCCCCCGAGCCCCTAGGGGTACCCCTAGGGCCCAGCCCGAATATTGAAACTCTTTGTTCGGCACGATGGTTAGGAATTTCGATCATGAAGAGTCTCAGGCCTTTAGATAAGGATTCTGTGGACATAAAGATCGACCGAATCGGGCGAGTAACGAAAAAGTTATGGCCAAAATAGTTTTAAGCCCAGGCTCCTAGGGGGTACCCCTAGGGCCCGGCCCAAAAATTGGAGCTCTTTGTTCAGCACGATGGATAGGAATTTCATTCATGAGGGGTCTTGGGACATTAGATAAGGATTCCGTGGACATAAAGATTGACCGAATCAGGCGAGAAACGAAGAAGTTATGGCCAAAATTGTTTTTGCGTCGGGTCCCGTTTTGCGCAGTTCCATTATTTTTGCCATAACTTCTACGCTATTTGTCCGATTTGGCCGATTCAAGTGGCGTTGGAAACCTTATTCCAAGGGCTATCCCTCAAAAAGTCAAAATCCACTTTTCCTATTATTTTGCTTTACAAGAACTTCGTGAGAGTCCAAAACAAGCAAAAAAGTGATTATTTTGGGGAGTATTCGGCCGATTTACCCGCGATCTGGGCCTTCAAATTACGCAAGCTCACTTTAAAATGCCATTAATTCATGTGAATGTGCTAATGCGTGAAAAAGTCAACATTTTATTTCGGATGTTTTTTCAGCCCCCGAGCCCCTAGGGGTACCCCTAGGGCCCAGCCCGAATATTGAAACTCTTTGTTCGGCACGATGGTTAGGAATTTCGATCATGAAGAGTCTCATGCCTTTAGATAAGGATTCTGTGGACATAAAGATCGACCGAATCGGGCGAGTAACGAAAAAGTTATGGCCAAAATAGTTTTTAGCCCATGCCCCTAGAGGTACCCCCTAGGGCCCGGCCCAAAAATTGGAACTCTTTGTTTAGCACGATGGATAGGAATTCCATTTATGAGGGTCTTGGGACATTAGATAAGGATTCCGTGGACATAAAGATCGACCGAATCGGGCGAGAAACGAAGAAGTTATGGCCAAAATTGTTTTCGCGTCGGGTCCCGTTTTGCGCATTTCCACTATTTTTGCCATAACTTCTAGGCTATTTGTCCGATTTGGCCGATTCAAGTGGCGTTGGAAACCTTATTCCAAGGGCTATCCCTCAAAAAGTCAAAATCCACTTTTCCTATTATTTTGCTTTACGAGAACTTCGTGAGAGTCCAAAACAAGCGAAAAAGTGATTATTTTGGGGAGTATTCGGCCGATTTACCCGCGATCTGGGCCTTCAAATTACGCAAGCTCACTTTAAAATGCCATTAATTCATGTGAATGTGCTAATGCCCGAAAAAGTCAACATTTCGTTTCGGATGATTTTTCAGCCCCCGAGCCCCTAGGGGTACCCCTAGGGCCCAGCCCGAATATTGAAACTCTTTGTTCGGCACGATGGTTAGGAATTTCGATCATGAAGAGTCTCAGGCCTTTAGATAAGGATTCTGTGGACATAAAGATCGACCGAATCGGGCGAGTAACGAAAAAGTTATGGCCAAAATAGTTTTAAGCCCAGGCTCCTAGGGGGTACCCCTAGGGCCCGGCCCAAAAATTGGAGCTCTTTGTTCAGCACGATGGATAGGAATTTCATTCATGAGGGGTCTTGGGACATTAGATAAGGATTCCGTGGACATAAAGATTGACCGAATCAGGCGAGAAACGAAGAAGTTATGGCCAAAATTGTTTTTGCGTCGGGTCCCGTTTTGCGCAGTTCCATTATTTTTGCCATAACTTCTACGCTATTTGTCCGATTTGGCCGATTCAAGTGGCGTTGGAAACCTTATTCCAAGGGCTATCCCTCAAAAAGTCAAAATCCACTTTTCCTATTATTTTGCTTTACAAGAACTTCGTGAGAGTCCAAAACAAGCAAAAAAGTGATTATTTTGGGGAGTATTCGGCCGATTTACCCGCGATCTGGGCCTTCAAATTACGCAAGCTCACTTTAAAATGCCATTAATTCATGTGAATATGCTAATGCGTGAAAAAGTCAACATTTCGTTTCGGATGATTTTTCAGCCCCCGAGCCCCTAGGGTTACCCCTAGGGCCCATCCCGAATATTGAATCTTTTTGTTTGGCACGATGGACCGGAATTTCGATCATTAGAGGTCTTAGGCCTTTAGATAAGGATTCTGTGGACATAAAGATCGACAGAATCGGGCGAGAAACGATGAAGTTATGGCCAAAATTGTTTTTGCATCGGGTCCCGTTTTGCGCAGTTCCACTATTTTTACCATAACTTCTACGCTATTTGTCCGATTTGGCCGATTCAAGGGGCGTTGGAAACCTTATTCCATGGGCTATCCCCCAAAAAGTGAAAATCCACTTTTCCTATTATTTTGCTTTATGAGAACTTCCTGAGAGTCCAAAATAAGCGAAAAAGTGATTATTATGGGGCGTATTCGGCCGATTTACCCGCGATCTGGGCCTTCAAATTACGCAAGCTCACTTTAAAATGCCATTAATACATGTGAATGTGCTAATTTGCAAAAAAATCAACATTTCGTTTCAGATGATTTTTCAGCCCCCGAGCCCCTAGGGGTACCCCTAGGGCCCGGCCTGAATATTGAAACTCTTTGTTCGGCACGATGGTTAGGAATTTCGATCATGAAGGGTCTCAAGCCTTTAGATAAGGATTCTGTGGACATAAAGATCGACCGAATCGGGCGAATAACGAAAAAGTTATGGCCAAAATAGTTTTTAGCCCAAGCTCCTAGGGGTACACCCTAGGGCCCGGCCCAAAAATTGGAGCTCTTTGTTCAGCACGATTGATAGGAATTCCATTCATGAGGGATCTTGGGACATTAGATAAGAATTCCGTGGACATAAAGATCGACCGAATCAAGCGAGAAATGAAGAAGTTATGGCCAAAATTGTTTTTGCATCTGGTCCAGTTTTGCGCAGTTCCACTATTTTTGCCATAACTTCTACGCTATTTGTCCGATTTGGCCGATTCAAGTGGCGTTGGAAACCTTTTTCCAAGGGCTATCCCTCAGAAAGTCAAAATCCATTTTTCCTATTATTTTGCTTTACGAGACCTTCGTGAGAGTCCAAAACAAGCGAAAAAGTGATTATTTTGGGAAGTATTCGGCCGATTTACCCGCGATCTGGGCCTTCAAATTAAGCAAGCTCACTTTAAAATACCATTTATTCATGTGAATGTGCTAATGCGTGAAAATGTCAACATTTCGTTTCGGATGATTTTTCAGCCCCCGAGCCCCTAGGGCCCAGTCCAAATATTGAAACTTTTTGTTCGGCATGATGGACCGGAATTTCGATAATTAGTGGCCTTAGCCCTTTAGATAAGGATTCTGTGGACACAAAGATCGACCGAATCGGGCGAGAAACGAAGAAGTTATGGCCAAAATTATTTTTGCATCGGGTCCCGTTTTGCGCAGTTCCACTCTTTTTGCCATAACTTCTGCGCTATTTGTCCGATTTGGCCGATTCAAGGGGCGTTGGAAACCTTATTCCAAGGGCTATCCCCCAAAAAGTGAAAATCCACTTTTCCTATTATTTTGCTTTACGAGAAATTCATGAGAGTCCAAAACAAGCGAAAAAGTGATTATTTTGGGGCGTATTCGGCCAATTTACCCGCGATCTGGGACTTCAAATTACGCAAGCTCACTTTAAAATGCCATTAATACATGTGAATGTGCTAATGTGCGAAAAATCATCATTCGTTTCGGATGATTTTTTAGCCCCTGAGCCCCTAGGGGTACCCCTAGGGCCCGGCCCGAATATTGAAACTCTTGGTTCAGCACGATAGATAGGAATTTCGATCATTAGGGGTCTTAAGCCTTTAGATAAGGATTCTGTGGACATAAAGATCGACCGAATCGGGCGAGAAACGAAGAAGTTATGGCCAAAATTGTTTTCGCGTCAAGTCCCGTTTTGCGCAATTTCACTATTTTTGCCATAACTTCTAGGCTATTTGTCCGATTTGGCCGATTCAAGTGGCGTTGGAAACCTTATTCCAAGGGCAATCCCTTAAAAAGTCATAATCCACTTTTCTTATTATTTTGCTTTATGAGAACTTCGTGAGAGTCCAAAACAAGCGAAAAAGTGATTATTTTGGGGCGTATTCGGCCGATTTACCCGCGATCTGGGCCTTCAAATTACGCAAGCTCACTTTAAAATGCCATTAATTCATGTGAATGTGCTAATGCGTGAAAAAGTCAACATTTCATTTCGGATGTTTTTTCAGCCCCCGAGCCCCTAGGGGTACCCCTAGGGCCCAGCCCGAATATTGAAACTTTTTGTTCGGCACGATTGACCGAAATTTCGATCATTAGGGGTCTTAGGCCTTTAGATAAGGATTCTGTAGACATAAAGATCGACCGAATCGGGCGAATAACGAAGAAGTTATGGCCAAAATAGTTTTTAGGCCAGGCCCATAGGGGGTACCCCCTAGGGCCCTGCACAAAAATTGGAGCTCTTTGTTCCGCATGATGGATAGGAATTCCATTCATGAGGGGTCTTAGGCCTTTAGATAAGGAATCCGTGGACATAAAGATCCACCGAATCGGGCGAGAAACGAAGAAGTTATGGCCAAAATAGTTTTTAGCCCATTCCCCTAGAGGTACCCCCTAGGGCCCGGCCCAAAATTTGGAGCTCTTTGTTTAGCACGATGGATAGGAATTCCATTTATGAGGGGTCTTGGGACATTAGATAAGGATTCCGTGGACATAAAGATCGACCGAATCGGGCGAGAAACGAAGAAGTTATGGCAAAAATTGTTTTCGCGTCGGGTCCCGTTTTGCGCAGTTCCACTATTTTTGCCATAACTTCTAGGCTATTTGTCCGATTTTGCCGATTCAAGTGGCGTTGGAAACCTTATTCCAAGGGCAATCCCTTAAAAAGTCATAATCCACTTTTCTTATTATTTTGCTTTATGAGAACTTCGTGAGAGTCCAAAACAAGCGAAAAAGTGATTGTTTTGGGGCGTATTCGGCCGATTTACCCGCGATCTGGGCCTTCAAATTACGCAAGCTCACTTTAAAATGCCATTAATTCATGTCAATTTGCTAATGCGTGAAAAAGTCAACATTTCATTTCGGATGTTTTTTCAGCCCCCGAGCCCCTAGGGGTACCCAAGGGCCTAGCCCGAATATTGAAACTTTTTGTTCGGCACGATGGACCGAAATTTCGATCATTAGGGGTCTTTGGCCTTTAGATAAGGATTCTGTGGACATAAAGATCGACCGAATCGGGCGAATAACGAAGAAGTTATGGCCAAAATAGTTTTTAGGCCAGGCCCCTAAGGGGTACCCCCTAGGGCCCTGCACAAAAATTGGAGCTCTTTGTTCCGCATGATGGATAGGAATTCCATTCATGAGGGGTCTTAGGTCTTTAGATAAGGAATCCGTGGACATAAAGATCCACCGAATCAGGCGAGAAACGAAGAAGTTATGGCCAAAATAGTTTTTAGCCCATTCCCCTAGAGGTACCCCCTAGGGCCCGGCCCAAAAATTGGAGCTCTTTGTTTAGCACGATGGATAGCAATTCCATTTATGAGGGGTCTTGGGACATTAGATAAGGATTCCGTGGACATAAAGATTGACCGAATCGGGCGAGAAACGAAGAAGTTATGGCCAAAATTGTTTTCGCGTCGGGTCCCGTTTTGCGCAGTTCCACTATTTTTGCCATAACTTCTACGCTATTTGTCCGATTTGGCCGATTCAAGGGGCGTTGGAAACCTTATTCCAAGGGCTATCCCCCAAAATGTCAAAATCCACTTTTCCTATTATTTTGCTTTACGAGAACTTCGTGAGAGTCCAAAACAAGCGAAAACGTGATTATTTTTTGGCGTATTCGGCCGATTTACCCGCGATCTGGGCCTTCAAATTACGCAAGCTCACTTTAAAATGCCATTAATTCATGTGAATGTGCTAATGCGTGAAAAAGTCAACATTTCGTTTCGGATGTTTTTTCAGCCCCCGAGCCCCTAGGGGTACCCCTAGGGCCCAGCCCGAATATTGAAACTTTTTGTTCGGCATGATGGACCGGAATTTCGATAATTAGTGGCCTTAGGCCTTTAGATAAGGATTCTGTGGACATAAAGATCGACCGAATCGGGCGAGAAACGAAAAAGTTATGGCCAAAATTGTTTTTGCATCGGGTCCCGTTTTGCGCAGTTCCACTATTTTTGCCATAACTTCTGCGCTATTTGTCCGATTTGGTCGATTCAAGGGGCGTTGAAAACCTTATTCCAAAGGCTATCCCCCAAAAGTGAAAATCTAATTTTCCTATTATTTTGCTTTACGAGAACTTCGTGAGAGTCCAAAACAAGCGAAAAAGTGATTATTTTGGGGCGTATTCGGCCAATTTACCCGCGATC